>JAVJIF010014908.1:0-116629 GCA_038442645.1 Agave tequilana
TGAATACTATGCAAACAAACATATTAAGTTATTAACAATACAATAAATGCACATCAAATCTACATTAATCATAGCCACAAAAAATAGAAACATATGATAATCACTTAAATCAGTCTTAAGAAGGATAATTGCATCACATGCAAATGTGAACTCACCATTAGTAGGAAAGGAACGTAAACTTCAAACAAATAATAACACACACAGATGTAGGCATAACTGAATGAGAAAAATCATTATCAGCAATTAAAGACACTCTAAGAAGTTTGGATGTAAGAAATTAACCCATTCCAACAGTTAAATGAAAGTCATCAATATCATCAGCACCTAAACATTTTCATAAAGATGAGATAGGCTACATGAATCCTTTTTCTTGTTTAGCTCTGTTAAGGGCCGGCTTCTCTGTTTATTTCGCAATTACCAACATTGCCTCAATCCATTTTCGCAAGGATCTTCCCATATGGATGTAGCCTATTTTCAGAAATCCAGTTGACAAGTTCCTTTCAGACAAAATTATCATCATAACCATGTAAACTAGAAGGCAGATGTTCAAGGAGGCAAAAAAAAAAAAAAAAACCATTCTGGAAGTTGATCCTGTTCAGTTCTGATTTCTGAAGATATCTTTCTAAGTTGCTGTCCGAGTTGAGCATATTTTAACTTCTAGGTGTTTCTTTCCAGAAGCCTGTAAAAGCTTCTTCTGTATAAGCAAACCTCATAATCCCATGATCACAAAAAGATAATCCTTCTGATGTATTTATTTCTGCTATTGACAGGAAGTTGCTGATGGGGCATTTCCTGCGAATAATACTTGATGACAAGGATATAGAAGATTTCTCTTGATTACCATTTCAAAATAAAGCAAGAGGCCGGCTCATCACTTAAGCCTTCTCTCGCTTCAATGGTATACCACAATTAATTTTTTTTGAAGTCTAAATGATTACCGATAAAGAGGCAAATGTCCCAGACTTATTGAATTCGCCTTAATATAAAAAAAAGAAAAGAAAAGAAAAGGGCTCCAAAATGTAGCAATGTTTTGGAGAACAAAACTTACAGTATGATTATAGTAATTTTTCATTCTTGATTATTCCTCATTTCTTTGAAGCAATGAGATACAGTTAGTAGTAGCAATGTTGTTAGACTATGACACTCATATTGTATCCAAACCATAGGCGAAATTTTATTTCTGATAATGAAATATGTTAAACAAAAATATTCTTTCAGAAAATTCCATTCCCAGAAAAGACAACAGAAAAAGAGGAGGAGGAGGAAAAAAAAGGGTAAGAGTCTTATTACAATATTGATGTTTCTAGGAACTGCTGGCATTTGGCGAATATCTACTATTAATAAAGCTAGAGGTTGGAAGGATAGGACCACTCTAGACGGGTTCGGTTCATGTGTGTGAGCCACACACATATACAATAAGAGGGCCAATCACACGTTGACACGTGTATTGATCCTCTTATAATCTCTTATAATATATTTGTGAGGCCCACACACATAACATATTTGTAAGAGAATTAATACACGTAGGTAGAGGACACGGATTTAGCCTGTGAGAGCAAGTCTCCGAGGGTGGGAATTCCTATAAGTCAGTGATGTCAAGGTATTACTCTCTTTCTATAAGGATCAGGGACATGTAGTAATATTGTTCACTGCAGGTTAAGAGCGAACTTCTAAGTGCTTTCCAGGCATATCGTCACCAGCAACAGCACCGGTGGACTTGTGGTGCCGCAAATTTACTAAGAAGATGGCATGGAAGACGATGACAACAAGGCGAAGTTTCTTCATAGACAAGGTTTTGAGGTGTATTAACATATAATACACAGATCCTAGCTCTTATATATATATTCTCATGCATAACATTCGTTTGCGCAGGAAGTGTCCATATGGAAGAAGCTATATGTGATCTATAGCTGCTGCTTTGTGAGAAAGATTATATCCCATATCCTCACTTTCACTTGGGTGTGTTTGGATGTAAGGAATTGGTGTGAAGTGAGGAAGTGGGGAAGTATAATTGCTCATTTCCCTATCTATCCAAACACCGGAAAAGGAAATAAGAAAACCCCCTTTTCCCTTTTTCATCTCTCTTTTACACAACCATTTTCTCACTTCCACAGTGCTACAGTTAATTTTGTGGTCATGTAAATCTCATTTATAATAAGTTATAGCATAAAACAGTTAATTTTTTGGTCATGTAAATCTCACTTGCATTCTAATTACAATCTATTTTTTATTTTTCTTATTATTAATTTTTATTTTAATATTATTTTGCGGTCAACTTTGTGGTCAACTTTTTCCACTTCCACTTTTCATTACCATCCAAACACCGGAAACGACAAACATTTTCCAAACCACACTTCCCAACAACCATCCAAACACCAGAAAACTTACTACTCATTTCCCTTTTTCCTAAAGGAAATAAATCTTACTTCCTACTTCCTCACTTCACACCAATTCCTTAAATCCAAACAGACCCTGCATCGTCATCCCAGAATCCATCATGGTTCCCCAGGTCACCATACCATCATGGGGTGTTATGTACATCCCTACAACTATTTCAATCCTCAGTGCCATCAGAAATCCGAGGTATGCCATCATGGGCTTTGGTTATGTAGGCACCTCCATCTAACTCATAGCAATAGCAATACCATCATGCATATTTTCTGTAAACACTAGACCATTTTTTGTGAGTTTGAAGATTGTTCAGAGATCTGCAGAGGGTTTGCGCTCATTTGTAACCGCTTATTCTTCAATGATAATTGGACCAGAGTTTCAGATGGCCCTTTCAATTTAATCTGTTTATGGGTCATGTCACAGGTATAGCCAGAAGGGCTGAAAGAAACATGTCATATTTCAGTTTATGTGAGTTCATCAATGCTTCACAAGATGTGTCAGTTTCCAAACAGTGTCTAATCATGCAACAAATTGGACAGAGATGAGAAATGTTCACAAAGAAATAAATTTATAAAACTTTTATTATATTAAAATCCATGCACAACAAAGAAGAAAAGAATTGCTGGCCTCAAAAGTGCATTGCACAAAATACAGAAAGAATGTGCAAATGACAGACTGCAGTAAAAGGGGCAACAGCAAAGATTAACACAGATAATTTAAGCTTTCTGTGAAACGTAGGATAAATTATGTGTATGAGAGTCTGCTCTTCCGATCAAATTGAAAACAGCGACCAATCGAGAGGTGACCTTCAAAGCCTTTAGAGAGGCAATCTTCTACTGCACAGGCTGAAGGCGAAGTTTGCAGGCAGCCAAGTGAATTATGCCTGTTTGCATCAGCTTGAGAATCTAATGTGCCATCTGTCACGCGCATGTTCAAATCAGTGTCCCAGCACCCATATTTTTTGGAAACTTGCATCTGCTTTGCTCGCTTGGGTTTCATCAAACGGTCTTGGTTGCATAGTTCTCATCATAGACATGGGTGTCGCATCGCAGTGACCATCAGTGTCCACAAGAAGTTTTCTTTTAGACCCAGGAAGCAAGTTCAATCCTGCGAAACATACAATAATCAGGGATAAAGGAGGTATAGAGGTATGTCACACTGAAACCCTCCATGTTCTAAAATTGAAGTCTGCTTTACAGACCACAGAAGATCAATATAATATTACCACTGAAAGTATTCGTTATGCCAGGTGTTTCCATGTCTCCGCAACTGCAACAGAATTCCTGACTGCTACAGTTGTTGGATTGATTGATTCTGCGTCACGGAAAGAATATGTAAGTGTCAATTAAAAGTGAGTGTAATGACTTGTTGCATCAACCAGACAAACTAAAACAAATTATGAAATACTTTTAGCAATTTTAATTAATAGCAATTTAGGTAAAGACTATATATATATATAGATAGACTTGTATCCTTTCAAAAGGATTTGATCCCGGATCCTTCCCACTCAAATTCAACCCTCCAACATTCGAATACAAGATCCACTCCGTTGAAGTTGATCTATACTATTTCAAGTATTTATAAACCAAAAATCAAGTATTTTAATACTTTTTGCCCATCCATCAAGTGACGCAAAATGGACGGCCGAAAGTAGTGAGTTGGTTAGATCTATGTCTTTAGACATACAAATTCTCGATCCGGCCATTTCATTATGATCTAAACATTTAAAAACCCCTATAAACTAATTTTTGTTAGATTTCAAATGTTTTACACCGTTAAACTAACCAACTCACTATTTAGGCCGTCCGTTTTTCCCCTACTTGATGGATGGGCAAAAAGTATTTAAAACACTTGATTTTTGGTTTATAGATACTTGAAATAGTATAGATCAACTTCAACGGAGTGGATCTTGTATTCGAATGTTGGAGGGTTGAATTTGAGTGGGAAGGATCCGGGATCAAATCCTTTTGAAAGGATACAAGTCTATCTCATATATATATATATATATATATATATATATATATATATATATATATATATATATATATATATATATATATATATATATATTGGGGGGTGGGGATTAAAGTCGTAACAACGCCAAGGTATCATCAATCATCATCCATTTCCAGCACACATTTGATATGACTTCTTGGCTACCTGCATTAGGGCTGTCATGTCAACTGATTAGGGTCGTATTTTTACCAAACTTGACACAACCCCCAGTTTTTTGAAAAAAGGGGTCACTGGTCTGGTAGGCTTCAGTTTAGTAAGACCTGGCCGCAACTTGGTTTAAAACGTGGAGCACCCATTTCACCCGGGTAGCATTCACTGGTCGGGTAGGTTTCAGTTTTATCCATTAGAACCACCCAAACAGAACCAAGCTCAGTGAAACCCAATCCATAAACCAACCATATAAATAATAAAATTGGACCATGCCACACTTTTACACAGCTAAAGATGGCACAAGTGAAGGCCACAGTAGAAGCAGCAAAAGAGTCTCTTGACCTTCAAGTAAAGTTGTACCCAGGCCGAAGAATGCTTGTTTTGAATAATATAGAATGACATGAATGGTCATGAATCCTAATAATGGGCGTGTCTCCCACAATCTTACACAGCCATTATGTATTATTTTGATGCTAAAAACAGATATCCTTTCAGTTGGTCATAATTTGGCCTATGGTACAATCTGATCTTTGAATACCTTCCATGTATCGTCTAAAAACAAGATTATAGACACTACCTCATATTTTACCCTTTTTCTTATGACAATACGCAACATCATGCACAGAAGCACAGGACAAATTGTCTATTTGTTTGCAGTAATTAACAAAATTGCTTCCATATTGAATACTCAATTTCTAAAAATGAGATAACTACTGTAATCTATAGTGGTTAGCTAGCTACTACATAAAGGAGGCATTTTTTGTATGCTTAGTGTTTGGATGGATGTAAGTAGTAACGGAAGTGTGAAAGTGTGGAAGTGAAGCACTTTCAATCATTCCAAGTGTTTATTATTAGTGAAGTAAGTTTTGTAAGTGGAGAATGTCTTTTGCCGGGAGCGAGAAGGACAATAAATTCCAAAGTTTTGAAAGTAACTCTCTCTCTCTCTCTCAAAATTCCTAAGCATGGATGAAAGTTAAAAGTGGATAAAAAAAGGCATAAGATAATAGGATAATTAATGTAAAGAGAAAAAGGGATAATAAATGTTACTATAATCTATTAAAAAAATTAACGCCAGATGATCTCTCTCCTTACACTTTCCTCCTTGGTCTTACATAAAAACAAAGAATTTTTTTTCACTCTCCTACTTATTTGGATAGTGAGCCTCACTAGCAAATAAAAGTGACCCTCACTTTCATTCCCCTCCCATGTAACCAAACACGCACTTGATGTAAAAATAGTTAATTAGTAACTGAAATTGATTCCAGTCTTAGCACTATCTTAAGTAGGTTAACTGTAGAAACTTAGAAAGAAAATCATTCAAAAGGGAAAAGAAATACGTTCAACTAATATGAAACCCAAATTGCACGGTCTATTTGCATCAACCTGATAAAACCCAGCCGCTTCCTGAACCACACAAGCATGTTTCGAGTTGACAAATTACAAATCTGCAGGCTTCCAGCACGAGCCAGTTAGGTTTCTATATGGATAATCTTCAGGCTTGGAGGATTTTTGATTGGGACATCGCTCCAGGAACTAGTTATCTTTAATTATTTTTTTTAGTTGATTGTTTATTTAGTTATTTGCTTATGTTTAGTCCCACATTGGTTGTGGTGGGATTCTTCCTTTTGATGTAAGCATATCCAAAACTAAGAGTATTGTTTAAGTTTGGAATGATGAATGAAAACAAAAATTTACCTGCTGAAGCTTACTCTGTGTACTAAGTGAGAAACCTTAGGGAGAGAATCTCAATTGCTAGCTTGTGCTAGGTAAGAACCCTAGGGACAGAATCCCAATTATTAGCCTATGTGCTGGATGAAAACCCTAAAGAGAGAATCCCAACTTTTAACCTGTGTGCTGGGTGAGAAACTCTAGATAGAGAATCCCAATTGTTCATACCCCATCAGTTTTGTCACATATCAAACCGACAGGCCTCTTCTCTAACCGACACAAACTTCTCAATTTTCTAATATATTTTAAATTTGGAAACCTTTTCTTTTACACTAGCCAGATTCTTCTCTGTCAGGCATTGCACAGATTCGTTTTTCTTTCCTTTTTCTTGTTAAACTAAAATATTTATTAAAAAAAAATATTACAACAGTTTCTTCATATCAAACTATAACAAACCTACACGAACTTCTCGATTTTCTAATATATTTTAAATTTAGACACCTTTTCTTTTAAAGTAGCCAGATTCTTCTCTGTCAGGCATTGCAGGGATTCATTTTTCTTTCCTTTTCCTATTAAACTAGGTATTTATGGAGAAAGGATATATTACAATAGAAGTTCACATCAAACCATAAAAAACCATGGTACAAACTCTGGCATGAGGTGTTGTGCGCCGATGACAACACCAATAGAGGATCCAACAGATCTCAACCACAAAGAACAATCAAATGAATCCCAGAAGAACAAACAATCGCAAAAACAGATCTAACGAGGTTCGGCCAACGTGCCTACGTCCTCGGGGCAATCAATAGAGAGATTTGTATTAGGAAGATGATTACAATAACTATTAAGCCTCTTTGAATGCAAGAGAGCTCGTAGCTTTTTCTTTTTCAGGTGATCAACCCTAGACAACCCAGCAGCCTTTTATACCAGCTGTTCCGCAATTTGCGGAACAGCAGATTTTTGCCCAAACCCGACCGTCGGTCAACCGGGCCGGTCGACCGACCCTTCCCGGTCGACCCGTCCGGTCGACCTAAACAAACAGAGAGTTCGGCTGTTTACAGTCAGGCTTCTAGGTCGACCGGCCCGGTCGACCGCGGAATGACCTGTGCACTTTGTGCACGTCGGTCGACCGGCCCGGTCGACCGACTCTGCCTGATTCTGCTGCTGCTGCTGTTTTCTCTGCTGCTGCTGTTTTGGCGATCTCCTCGACTCCTCGACACGACCCCATGGCAATACAGCAATCCGGTCAAACTCCTCTCTCTCCAACAATTCTCCACCTCGGTGAGATTTTCAAATCTGAGCCGAATTCCGACTCGATAGCGGCTGCACCAACATGGTTGCCTACGTACCCTTGCCCAAGGGATCAAGCCGTCTGTAGTTCATCCAAATGAGCTTCAGCAAGCTCAGTTCACCTGAAGGACATGGAGCAAGTCTTTGCAGTGTGCAAACTTCACCCCCGACACCACCTTTGTTAGCATATCAGCCGGATTCTCCGAAGTGTGAATCTTCAACAAGTCAATGTTACCTTCTTCTAGAATCTCCCGAACAAAGTGATACCTGACATCAATATGCTTCGTCCTCGCATGATAGACCTGGTTCCTTACCAAGTAGATGGCACTCATGCTGTCACAGTTTATCTTCAATATATCCTGTTCCACGCCCAAGTCATCAAGCAACCCTTGAAGCCAGATTGCCTCCTTCATGGCCTCTGTCATAGCCATATATTCAGCCTCTGTGGTCGACAACGTGACGGTAGACTGAAGTGTGGAGCGCCAACTCACCGGTGCCTGTGAGAATGTGAAGACATATCCCGTAGTCGATCGGCGTTTGTCAAGGTCACCTGCATAGTCTGAGTCAACATACCCTATGCACTCCTACTTTCCGGTGTTGTCCTTCTCGAATACTAGGCCTACATCAACGGTTCCCTTGATGTACCTCAGAATCCATTTCACAGCTTCCCAATGACCCTGTCCAGGATCATGCATGTATCGACTCACCATGGAGACTGCCTGTGATAGATCTGGCCTCGTACACACCATAGTATACATCAAGCTACCCACAGCATTGGCATATGGAACATGAGACATATACTCACGCTCTTGAACACTCCTTGGGGACATCTTTGCTGACAATTTGAAGTACGGCGCCATAGGTGTACTAACAGACTTAGTATCCTTACTGATATTAAACCTCTGCAGTACCTTCTCTAAATAGCCCTTCTGTGTCAAACTTATCCTGCCAGCTTTCCTGTCTCTAGTGGTCTCCATGCCCAATACTTTCCTTGCTTCCCCCAGGTCCTTCATCTCAAACTCTGAAGATAACATCTTCTTCAGAGAGTCAACAGCAGATCTCGACCTAGAAGCAATCAACATATAATCTACGTAAAGAAGTAGATAGATATATTCTCCTGAAGATAACTTGTTGTAGTACACACATGGATCAAAATGGCTACGTGTGTACTTCTTCCTGATGAAGCTATCAAATCGCTTGTACCACTGTCTAGGAGACTGCTTCAAACCGTACAGCGACTTCTTTAGCTTACATACTAACTCCTCTTTCCCTGCAGCTTTGTAACCTGTGGGCTGTGTCATATAGATCTCCTCCTCAAGATCGCCGTGGAGAAAGGCGGTCTTCACATCAAGTTGGTCAAGTTCCAACTCATTCTGCGCCACCAAAGCCAATAGAATCCGAATAGACGAGTGTTTAACTACCGGGGAGAACACCTCGTTATAATCGATTCCTTCTCTCTGAGCGTAGCCTTTAGCCACCAGCCTTGCCTTGTAGCGCACTGCATCTTCTTGAAGAGATCCTTGCTTCTTAGCAAATACCCACTTGCACCCTATGGCCTTCTTCCCCTTGGGCAACTTAGTAAGTTCCCATGTGTTGTTCTTGTAGAGAGATTGCATCTCTTCATTCATGGCCTCTTTCCACATCCTTACTTTTGTAAGGATCTCAGCTTCCCTGAATGTAGATGGAATAGCCTCTTCAACAACTGGAAGTGCATATGCGACGACCATATCAGTGGTGAGCCAACCTGGTCTCCTAGTGTTTCTCCGTGGCCTTTCAACTGCAGTGGGATCTGGAACAGTATCCATGACCTGCTCCTGACCCTCTTCAACATCTTCAGTATCTCCTTCAGCTGCTTGATCACCACCCTGTGTCACCTCAGGAATGATCCGAACTAATACTGAATCCTCTAGAGATGGTGGATCTGCATCACTCTCCACCTGCTGCAATAGCTCCTTGGTCTTGCTTGTCTCCACCTGCTGAGAGACTGTAGGCTTCATCAAAGAGGCCTCATCAAATGTGACATCCCTGCTGAGTATGAACTTGTTGTCCTTTTGGTCCCAAATCTTGAACCCCTTGGTTCCTCGCTTGAAGCCAACGAACACCCCTTTCTTTGCTCTCGGATCCAACTTGTCTTCTTTGACATGGTAGTAGGCTGGACATCTGAAGACCCGTAGCAAATCATAGTCTACAACAGCTTTTCCTGACCAAGCTTCAAGAGGAGTCTTCCCCCCAATTGCAGACGACGGCAACCTGTTCACAAGATGGCATGCATACCCCAAAGCTTCAGCCCAAAACTTCTTTGGCAGTCCTGCATTGGATAACATACACCGAACCTTCTCTAGCAAAGTCCGGTTCATCCTCTCAGCCACCCCGTTTTGTTGCGGAGTCTCTCTTACTGTGAAGTGTCTCTCTATGCCCTCATCAAGACATAGCTTTAGGAAAGGATCCGATTTGTACTCTCCTCCATTGTCAGAACGGAGGACATTGACCTTCCTTCCCGTGCTTCTCTCCAGGTTAGCCTTCCACTTCATAAACAGTTCTAAGACTTCACTCTTGTGTCGCATAGTGTACACCCAACAGCGCCTAGAATAGTCATCGATGAACGACACAAAATAGTGGTTTCCCCCAATTGATGCAGTCTTGGTAGGTCCGCATACATCTGTGTGAACATAGTCAAGAATACCCTCCGTGCAGTGTGAAGCTGTGCCAAACTTCACCTTTGTTTTCTTGCCTATGATGCAATGTTCACAGAGATCTAACTTGCAGGTCTCAGCACCCTTTAGCAGCCCTTTCCTCACAAGAGCTTGCAATGATTTTTCCCCTGCATGTCCCAGCCTCATGTGCCACAGCCGGGTTGAATCTTCTTTCTGACTGGTAGAAGCTGCCACCTGCCCTGTCACTGTACTACCCTTCAAGTAATACAAGTTGTTCCGGCGATCGGCCTTCAACACCACCATTGAGCCCTTTATCATTTTAAGAACACCTTCCTTAATAGACACTCCGAGCCCTAATGATTCCAAAACTCCTACAGAGATCAAGTTCCTCTTCAGCTGAGGTACATATCTCACTTCTTTCAGCTCCCTCACCATCCCATCAAACATCCTGATTGAAATAGTGCCAACACCCTCCATGATGCACGGATGATCATCGCCATGACGACTGAACACCCCTCCAACTTCTCAAAACTGGTAAACCAGTCTCGATTAGGGCATACATGATATGTTGCACCTGTGTCCAAGATCCACTCGTTCTCACCTGAGTAGCCTATGACGGGAGTGGTGACTGAAAACGAAAATACTGAAGAATCTGAATCTGATCCATCTGCCTGTGATTTTCTGCTTGCAGTCTTTACCACCTTTGCTAGATTTGCTTCAGATTTTGATTCTTTCTTCTTTCCTTTGAACTTTGGACAGTCTACCTTCCAGTGCCCAATCTCTTTGCAGAAAGCACACTGATTTCTTTTAAGATCCCTGAATCCCGCCTGGATTTCGATCTTCCTCTGATCTCCTTTCCCTTCCTTGATGAACCTCTGCCTCTCACCTCCAATGCCTCCGCCGATGACCCTGACTGAGAAGGATGCCTCTCCTTCTTCCTTGTCTCATAGCTCATCAATGCAGATGACACCTCATGGTAGTTCAAAGTCTGCCTACCATTGATAACGTCATAGTGAATGTCTCATACTCCTCCGATGGGAGTGAGTTCAGGAGAATGACTGCCTTGTCTTCCTCTTCTACCTTGACATCCACGTTTATCAGATCTGTAAGAAGCTTTGTATATCGGTTGATGTGCTCATTTACTGTGCTCCCCTTCTTCATTCGAAACTGATACAGCTTACTCTTAAGCTGCAACCTGGATTCCACACTCTTCGTCAGGTATTTCTTTTCTAGGGTTTCCCACAGACTCTTTGCAGACGTCTCATGTTGCACAAGGTATTTGATGTCATGTGTCAAGCATGAACGTATCAAGCCACATGCCGATCTATTCATCTTCGCCCACTCCTCATCGGTAGTTGTGTTCTTCTTCCTCTCCAATAGGAGAGTATCCTCAAGATTAGATGCGTTCAACGCATCCATAACTTCACACCTCCACATACCAAAGTTATTAGTGCCATTGAACTTCACAACTTCGATCCTTGGGTGAGTGTTCATTGTTCTTACAGATGCAACTTCTTCTGCCATTGAGATTTTTCCTTGATCCTCTATTTATGCGGAAGATCAACTAACTTGAAATAGATCTATTACCCAGATAAAAATGTGATTTTTACCTGTCCCGTGAAACCCTAGATTGAGTTTCTCACCAGATCTACTCCACCACGGATCCAACGAGCCCTCCTTGAGTCCTCCTGAGATCGACACACGATCTCTCGAACACCCAATACCTCAGATCTGAGATCGACACACGATCTCCACCGGATCCGATCTTGAGCCCTCCGAATCCTCAGAAATCCCAAAGAGCAACCTGGATGCTCTGATACCACTTGTTGTGCGCCGATGACAACAACCAATAGAGGATCCACAGATCTCAACCACAAAGAACAATCAAATGAATCCAAGAAGAACAAACAATCGCAAAACAAGATCTAACGAGGTTCGGCCAACGTGCCTACGTCCTCGGGGCAATCAATAGAGAGATTTGTATTAAGGAAGATGATTACAATAGCTATTAAGCCTCTTTGAATGCAAGAGAGCTCGTAGCTTTTTCTTTTTCAGGTGATCAACCCTAGAAACAACCCAGCAGCCTTTTATACCAGCTGTTCCGCAATTTGCGGAACAGCAGATTTTTTGCCCAAACCCGACTGTCGGTCGACCGGACCGGTCGACCGACCCCTTCCCGGTCGACCCGTCCGGTCGACCTAAACAAACAGAGAGTTCGGCTGTTTACAGTCAGGCTTCTAGGTCGACCGGCCCGGTCGACCGCGGAATGACCTGTGCACTTTGTGCACGTCGGTCGACCGGCCCGGTCGACCGACTCTGCCTGATTCTGCTGCTGCTGCTGTTTTCTGCTGCTGCTGTTTTGGCGATCTCCTCGACTCCTCGACACGACCCCATGGCAATACAGCAATCCGGTCAAACTCCTCTCTCTCCAACATGAGGGATAATAAGTTCCTCCAACAAAAAGTTAAACTGAAGTTAGAAGCCAAGGCCTATCCATAAACAAACTCAAATGTGTGAAATGTTGATGTTCATCAATGTATATTTATAATCTAGTTGTTATAAAAATATTATTATTAAACAGATGAAAAATTAAAGGAAATGCATATTGTTATTGGTGTTATCACAATGACATCTCCAAATTGTATTTGTCACTGTACCTATTACTAATGTATCCTATTACTAATGCAAATTGTCACTTTGGAAGGGTCATATACCTACATCAAAGTTCACTAAAACTTAAAGTTAAATGAAATATTCAATATTCATGATCAATGATATCAGAAATTATCTCCAGCCCGAGTGAAAATACAAGAAAACAAGCTTGTATTATAAAAAAATAATAATGGGAAATTCTTTATTAAATGAATTTCACCTATCAAAAAGTTTGCAAGTAAAAATGGGGAAATTAATTGACAACTGCTAAGTTCTTAAAAATAAATTGACAACTGTTTTAAGCAATATGATAGTGAAGAAGGACAAACCTGTACATGTGCTCGACGAAATCATCAATGAGAACAGGCCAAGCACCTGCAGGAAGAACAAAAGCAGTCAGCTGCAAGCATCTCAAAATTGTAATTAAAATTGTAGAAAACCAAGAAGAAATGAAGGCACACAAATATTCATCATATGCCAACACTACAACATGATTTTAATTACCTTTAGGATCATAGCCATCAAGATCTTCATTTACGCAACGACTAAAAGCCAGGAGTTGTTGCCATGTGTCTTCAGATATATTATGTTTTTGGCGCCCCTAGTTTAATTAGGAAAGGAGATGAAAGAATCAATCAAATATTATGAGAAATAGGATTAAAACCAAGAGCATATAATGTGTGACAGGTGGCGCCATTTAATGAGTAAAGAAGTGGCGATGCATGCGGAACAAAAACTATCTCAAGTGCTATAATACGCACCCATGGAAAGGATAAAGGGACTTAGCCTATTTGACAACCACAAAACATATGTGGAAAATATTAGCACCCATGATGTCCACAAGGCTCTAAATCTACTCAAACAAATCTTAAGCCTAGCATCCTTATGTCACAGCGCAACCCCCCCCCCCCCCCCCCCCCCACAAAAAAAAAAAAAAAAAAAAAAACTAACCCCCAAACAAAAAAATAAACCAAAAAAGAAATAAAAATTAAAATTAAAATTAAAAAAAATCCTTCCAAATAAATATGCACACGTACGCGCACGGCGCACACGCACGGAGAAACTTGATTTAGCTAAAATCTGCTTCCCAATATGTGGTTACATGAAGATACTTCACTAGGTAAAAAAGAACATTGGTATAGTAGCAAAGTAAATATCTAAATACAAACAGGCAAACACAGTGACAACAACCCTGTGCTGAAACAATTACCCACAAAAGTGAAATGCAAATAAATAAATAAATAACTTAAGCAAAAAGTTTTAGAACAAGAAAAGGAATTCTTCAGTTCATCAGGGGCTACAAAAAAGGATATATCCCGACTTGGCAGTTGAAGAAAGTTCAGTACAGATAAACGCAGGTGACATTCTACAATGTTCAAATTAAAAGGATAACACACTAGTATCAATACCTCAACAAAATTACACCATTGGTTAAGCAATCGAAACCTTCCAGTCAAAACCAATCTCCATGCAGAAATGGCCCTGCTTACAGCTGAAAATCATTTAAGACTACATCAATACAAGTCAGGTTTACAGAGACGTGTGGTAATAAGTAGCAGCTAAAAGAAACCGAAGGAAATATCTTACTGATGTTCTTTTGTCCATTTTCACGACATGCGAAGAAGACAAAATCATAAAAGCAGTTAAACTGACGAGAATCTACCTACAAAATAATTATTAATACAGAGATATACTTTTCAGCTCAAATGCTAATAGAGATGACAAATAAACTAGGACATGAAATCAGAAAGCATGAATGACAAAAAAAATGTAATACCCACAGACAAGTGAAGGCATGCCATGAGTTTGGAAAGATCGTTGAAAATTGCATCCCTGAGAATCAAATGTGAGATTGATAATAAGCAGAAGATTTTTGGACCATATAGAAATTTAATGTGACAGCAAAGCATGTGCAAGTGAATTCAGTTATACCATTAGTCAACATTGTAAAAGACAGGAACACACCCACACACACGCGCACGCACAAAGATAGATGTGGATGTGTGTGTGTCTGTGAATCCACACAGATGGGCGTGTGCCCATGCGCAAGCGCCCCGCTGTGCTTGTGTATGTCGTGGGTTGGTTGGAATGTCTGTGGGTGTGTTCGTTCAGCCGCAAAAGAGAGCAGTAGATAATCAACAAAAGTATATGGTTTGAATATACTCATTTCATTTTCCTGACCTTTTTTAAAATAAAATCCAAATGGACATTTTTAATAGTTCTAATGATGGACCAGTTAATGGACCACATATAGAATGTTGTGATTTTCAACGAAAGAATCATAGAGAAGCACACAATGCACTGCTCTACACAGAGCACAAATTTGGTATTGACATGTTTAATCTTCATGGAAGAGAGTTTCAGGTCAACTTTCATGAGTCGAGGTACTTGCATGACCAAACACCCATCCACATGGATGTCATTCACAGCTCAACATCAAATAGAAATGAGATTTAAGAAACAGATAACAAATATAACAATCTCCACATGTTTGTATGTGTGTTAAAGATATAGCAGAAAATGGTTACCTTATCTGTGTTCTCGATTCCAACGATATTGATAGCACATTTAACAGCTCTCTTAAGGTTGCATGGTCACTTCTTGAAACAATATCTAGACATGACAACATGAAAATTAGCTCAGTATAATACCTGTTAGTATTGAATAATTTCTAATGAAGACACCAGGAATAAGCCAAGATAAAACGTGACATAAACATATATATGCTATCATGATCAACATGAATATATTGCAAAATATTAAAGCAAAAGCAAATAGCTTATGTTAATAATGCTCAGTTCTTCCAACAAAAAAACTTGAAAAACAGATAGCTAAATCTGAATATCCAAGGAGGCAAGGACTAATATAGACTTCAAGACAGATTGATTAGCCAGTTCGCTTTATTTGGAGCAAGATCAGAGCTGTAAATGTGCACTTATCAGGTGTTAAATGTGGCATTAAATTCAATTCCATGCTAACAACAGGAATATACAACTGAGGCATGCTTAGAACCAGTTGATCTTATTACAATGTCCCACAAGTTTGCCCAAGTTTTATTTCTTGCTTGGCTAAGGTCAAAGGAAGTGTCTGGGAATAAACCACACTGGCCCATTGCAATGAGACCCAATGATTGAACCTTCTAATAGTAGCTAAATTTGACTGAAGATCAATGACCATCGGATGGAATAAGTTAACCAACTGAGCTTAGCTCATGTTGTAAACACACTCCCACTCCAACAGGGAGGTTATCAGAAACGACTCTCAGATAACACTGTCGTATCCATTAGGTTAGTAGTCTACTTAATATTATAGAAATTAATCAACCCATTATCTGATAGTTTGCAATATGGAGAAGTAGAATGTTTAGAAATTATGAAAGTGAAGCCAAATTTCTTAGACATAAATCATATTTAACCGAGCTACCCATTTGTGTTACAGAGATGAAACAGAACCATCATCATGTCTATCCAGCATTTACATGTCTTGCGGGTCTGATGTGGTTATTCACAAAAATCTCAATAAACTGAGATTTAGAACAATGTTGACTAATTAACACCATCCCCTCAAATTTTTATTTTCATGTGTTCCGATGCTGACCATCCAGCTCACTAAACTAGCAATAGTGACAAATTAATTCAATGAAAGATTTTGCTGTGGTACTTATCCTTTTCTTATTAGACAGGTCTGTATTCTTCAAGACTTGTTCTGTTTGTTGGCTTTATACCATGAACTTTGAATTTTGATTATTTTAGTCATGATCATCTTTTTTTATTAAGGCCTATTTTAAACTTTGATTATGCAAGGTTCTATTATCAAAATTCCAAATTCTTAATTTACATATCTACGAATACACACACCAAAGACACACATAATACACGCAGAATTATCAACCTAGAGAATACTCCCAAGTGCACCACAACTGATTAAGCTGACCTCCTTCATACTTTGTACCATTCAAAGTAGCGTACACACGTCCCCTACCATACCCATGAATCCAATAAACATTGTTCTAGACACACATTCTGAAAAGCAGTTAATGAAAACAAATAAGTTGTTATCTCAAAATGGTGTTACATCTAATACAGTTGATTAAATAGTTCTATATAAAGAACATTAACACAATGATGCTAATGACAAGAAAAACATTTTCCCGGGTGCACTTGACAAATTTTGTTTTTTCTTATGCCACCGTGTTCAAATTGTCTACTTTATCTCCATGCTAACTTACGGGGAGGTCCAGTTGTATCTAGATTTTCACAGTTATAGCCCTCAGTGGTTATGCAATTTGAATGGTTCGTGACTACTGTCAGTGGGATATGCTATTGTGAAATGATTACACGTCACAGGGGATCGTTTCTTCTTATAGGAAACCATAGAAAATCTCACTGCCCCAAACAACCTCTTAGCAGTTAGTTAGCACCCTTATGTTCTTGGTTCATCCTGTCCTCTTTAATTAATTCATATGACAGCCTAATCAGCTACCACAAACCCCTCACTGTATAATTCATATGTTCCTAGGCTAAAAGCTTCGACTTTTATCAAATTTCTCCATAATCAAGCTATCTTCCATCCCACTCAATGATGCTCCATTCACAATTCACATCTTTACCCACCCAAAGACAATCATGAAGTCAGAATCAACCAAAGATGAGTTACTTATTCGAATTCCCAGCTCATTCTTGATAAATTTTGAGAAAGCACAACTAAATTAACGTGGGAAACAATTATAAAATATCCGACGAGAAAGCAGAGGAACTCACCGCAGTATCTGGCGTAGATCTCGAAGATGTCGAAGTGATCGGAGGCCATTGATGGGATGGAGATAGGATCTAGGGTTTCTTAACAGGGTTCTCGATTGGACGGAAGTGACCCCCTAGCCCAAAAAAGGAGAAGGGGGGGGGGGGGGGGTGTTGGAGATAGTTGGGGGGGAGAGGGGGGAGACAGAGAGAGAGTTTCCGTTCAGACCCAGGAGGAGGGAGAAAGAGATAGCGTTTGGCGAGGGATCTCACCGTCTGTCTCTCACACGTGACTCCATTTTTATTTATCGAGAGGGGAAGGAGCAACACTGTAGCAATAATTTGGGAATTCTACCGTTGGATAATTTTAACACATTTTTGCGCCATAAATAAATTGGTAAACCGGGTCGGATCTCTAGGATGCCCGTGGGATTTGGGATTCAAACACAATAAAGAAAATATAGAATCCCAAGGCTAATAATTTAGAAATATTTCGTTACAGTCACTTATTTTGTTTCATAATTAGGAAAAAAAGCTTAGCGTCATAATTGATTCGCTACAGCTTCATTCATGTCAGCAAAAATTGGTTCCTCCCTACCAGCACTACACCCGATTCTAACTTGATTCGAACCGTCGTACCGAACCGAGAATCGATTGGCCGGACCGGAACATGCCCCAGCGTCGGTTCCAAACCAAGCCGAACCGAACCAGCTGCGGAGGCGGCCTGCTCAAGTTTCTGAAGTTCAGAATCGTGAACCGTCAGTTCCGGTTTTGAACCGGTGGTTCACGGTTCAGAATCAGATATTTTTTTTCCTGGACTCGGCCTAGCCTGGTCAGGCCGCAAGGGCCAGGTCGGCAGGTAGGCAGGCCAGGCCGCCAGGTAGGCAGACCATGTGTAACCCCCGGTTCTAGATGTACGTATCACGGTACTAGTACCCGATAGGGTAAAAATACTCGATTTGACCTTCCTGACATCCAGACTAAGACCGTTGACTTCAGATAAGAATTCTTAATATTTTGGATATTTCTAAATTTTCTAAAATTTTCTGGATTATTTTAAAAAAATTTCAAAATTCGGTGTCGACCGATACCGATAATCGACTTCAGGGTTTTTAATTTACAAATGGAGATGAATTTCGAGAATTGATTTCACAGCGTTGCTCAAGGCAATATTCTCTATTTTTGAGAGTTTTTTTAGAGATTTTTCTGAATTAATCTAAATTTAATCAAATTATATAATAATATAAAAATTTTAAATTCTTTTTCCTTTCTTTTTCTCTCTTCCTTCTCCACCCTTCTCCTCTCTTCCCACCGCCTCTCTCAATCGACCTTCTCTCTCTCTTCCCTCTTCAAATCTCTCTCTCTCTCTCACTCACAGTCTCTCTCTCATTGCCTCATTCCCTCTCACTTTCTCTTTCTAATTTTCCTTCCCTATCTCACTCTCTCTAACACACATACACACTTTCTCTCTCTTTCTCTACACTCTCTCCCCCCCCCCCCACATTTTCCCTGGCGATCAGATCATTGCTGGCAACCACCCCAGGCCGTCGGCGCCATCTCTATCTCTTCTCCCTCTCTTTCTTTATTTCTTTATCTGTTCTCTTTCTTTCTTTCTTACTTTCTTCTTCTTTTCCTCCTCCTCCATTTACTTTTCCTCCTCCACTTGGCCGGCCGCCCAACCTAACCTCCGTCATCGCCGCTGCCAGTGATCATACCCTTCTCCCATGCACTATCTTGCTTTATCTTCCTCTTCACTTCCTTCCTCTGTCTTCCTCTTTTTCTCTCTTTTACCTAGTTCTACTCTGGTCGACCACCCAGCCCCTCCCAGCCACGCCACTGGCAGCCAGGGCTGCCAGCCAGCCCCAGCCAGCTGGCCTCGGCGCGCGCAGCAACTGCTGTTGCTGTTGTTGTTATGGGTTCAAAGCCCATAATGGACGAGGACCCACTTCAAGGACCCGAACCCTAACCCATTAACCCCCATACCCAATTACTTAAGTTAATGGATCTGGGTTCTTGTATCTGAACTCGACCCGCTAGCAACCCAAACCCACTTCTAAACCAAGAAAGGTAAATTTTACACAAAACCTTGGTAATTTAAAATATTTGCATTGTATATTTTATTAATTACAAGTCTAACCTATTTACATAAATTTTAGTGTTCGGGCGATATCTTGAGCATCTGGAGTCCGATTTGGACGATTCTCGAGCCTTGCAATCGTAAAAAAATGAGCTACATTCCTGTTGTAACTATGTTGAGTGTTTTTATTTCATAAATATATTTCCACCTGTTGAAAATTAATTTATTGCTTTATTTAATAAACTGTAATTATAAGTAAACCATTGTAATTATTATTTAATAAATTATAATTATCTATAAATCCCTGTAATTGAATATGCATGTTTGCTCTTTAAACATATTTAACAAAATAATAATTTATTGTGTTTCTTGCTTTAATATAAAATATAGGTGAATTATCTAAATATCGAGTAAATATTAGACGGTGGATTAAAGAAATTTCATATTAATAAGTTAATAATTTTAATAAATAAATTGATAATTTTCAACATGGTTGTGAAGAATTTGAAAATAGATAATTGTAAATAATTACTTTATAATATCGATCATGTTAATAATATTGAAATCATAATAACAAATATTGATATATAAACACATGATCATGTTAACGATATTACTCTGATATTGTCACTGTTAGCTCACTCATGATAAAATATATTGTTATTTCATGTTCGAGTATCACTGTTGTATGCACTGATATTTCATGTTCGAGTATCACTGTTGTATGCATATTTGTATGTGTTAGTTATGATTATGGACACGATTATTTCATGTACTTATATCACCGTGACACGAATATACTATTATATCGGACACTGTTATTTCATTTACTTGTATCATCATTAAGCAGATAATCTGTTACACTGAAACACTATTATCTTATGTTCTTGTATCACAACTGTTGGACCAGAGGCCTTCCACTCTAGTTTTGATGATGATTAACTCATGTAGTTATGTTTACTAATTATCTTGTGATGTTTAGTTTTCAGATCATTAATCAAGATATTAGTTGGTGATTGCTTCAACAAAGGAGTTTTGAAGCCTTTCACATGGTGATTCCAGAGCCCGAGCATCAAGATCATACATTGCACTCGTTGGAGTCTAGCTCGGTGGATCACGGAGTTTTGGATCGAGTCGACTTGAAGACGGAGTTCATCAAGAAGACTTAGGTATCCTAGTTTAGTTTGTGTTTTAGATTCATGTGTAAAGATTAGATAGTTGATATGCTCAAGTTCACAACACACACGTTTTATGTTTTTGAATATTGGTTTTTCGGTTTTTGGTTTAACCGACATTGGTTTTTATGAATAGATAGTATCAAAACAAGTTTAAATGTATATTAGATATGTTCTATATACACACATGCTTCATATCTAAACAAACTTATTTTGATATGCCTATCCATGTGTTTTAGTGTTTTGGTATTTTAACAAAACATATTTTTGGAAATAAAAGACAAAAACATGATACTTAATCCAACACAAATAGTTTTTGTATTTAAATGAGTTTTAGGAAAAATCAGATTTCCTATTGAAAAATCAAAGTTTGAAAAAATACAGTTTTTGATTTTTGGTAATTTTTCCATAACACAAAAATGGTTCAAAATGTTTGATATTTGTGTTAAAATTTTTAACACATGTTTGTATATCTTATAAAATGTTAGAAACTATTTTTTTGGATTTTTAAAAGATTTATGAGAATTTTTAGAATAATTTTTAACTCAGTTTTCTGACCCAGAACCCAGCCTGCCAGGCTCTGGCGGTCGACATGACCGGTCGACCGGACCCAGAGTCGTTCGACCGACGTGCACAGACCTGTGCACGTTGGCCAGGTTCCTGGGCCGGTCGACCGGGCGGTCGACCGGCCAGAGAGCTTTGCTCTCTGTTTTTTTACGGTCGACCGACCGGTCGACCGCGGGCTTCCAACGGTCAAATTTTTGACCATTGGCGGTCGACCGGGCGGTCGCTAGCCGCCAGGACTGACAAACAGTCCCAACGGCTAGTTTTTGTTGGAGGGCTATTTAAGCCCCATTTCTTTGGGATTTTTACAAGATTTTTAGAGCAAAAATTTCTCCTATTCCTAAGTGTTTTTACAAGGTTTTCAAAAGTGTTTTAGAGTCAAAAGATTCATCTTATTTGTTTTAAAGTGTTTTGTTTATTTCAAAAAAAATAGGTTTTTGGGAATTAGTTTCTTGGTCTAAAATTCTATATCTATTTGGTATTTTTCCAAGAGATTTTCTTTGATCAAAACACTTATTTTTCACACTTGAGCTATATCTCCTATCCTATCTATTTAGAATCATTTGTTTGTGGAAAAGGATTTGGTTTGTGGTTGAGATATACCACTTGTTGTAAACCTTTCTTTGTTGGTTGCTCCCTCTTTAGTAGAGGTTGAGGTTGTGGTTTACTCCCTCTTAGTGAGGTGGAGTTAGTTGGTATTTGTATCCCTCTTCGGTAGAGGTGGATTGTGCTTGTATCCCTCTTCAGTAGAGGTGGATTTGGTGGAGTTCGGTACTCCGGTCTTCGGTAAACCATTTGTATTGCCTCGGTGGAGGTTGTATTGGTTGAGAGAGGAGTTCGGTACTCCTAGTGGATTGAAAATCCTTCTCGGTGAAGGCGGAGACGTAGAGCTCGATGCTCGAACCTCGAAACACATCTTGTTGTTTGCGTTTGATCGATTGACTCTCAACTCTCTCTCTTTATTTGTGCATAGCATCATTCATATTGTCATATCTTATATGCTTGTGTTGTGCCTTACATCTATTCATATTGCTCATTCATATTATATGCTTGGCTTGTGTGTGTGTGCCTCACTTATCCTTAACCACGAGAGCTTCATATAGCGCCTCAACTCTTATTCAGAGGAATCAAGAGGAGTTAGTCCAGAGCCCTTCACGGGGAATTCAGCTACACTCGTTGGTTGCACTAAGTGTTGTTGCAAATTAGTTTTAATTTCTGCATTTAGTTTTTAGATTAGCACTATCACCTATTCACCCCCCTCTAGGTGATTTCAATTGGTATCAGAGCCTACGCTCCTGATATTTGGTGTAACCACCTAGGAGTGAGATCTTAGTTTGCTAATCTATCATTTGTATTTGCATGTATATTTGTTTGCACACACTAATGGATTGCTTGTCACCTCCCATGTTTGATGTTTCCAATATTGACACATGGAAATTTAGGATGTTCTTGTATTTGAAAACCCTAGACTTGCATGTTTTCCTTGCCGCTACCAAGAAATGCTATCTTGGTAACCGTAATCATGTAGGGGCCAATACACAAGCCCTTGAGGCTATTAGAAGCACACTTTCTAAAGATTATCTTATACTTATTTCTAACTTTGATTCCGCCTTTGCAGTGTGGAACAAGTTGACCACCTCCAAGCTTCAATTGCCAATTCAACCGGAGAAAGAATCTAGTGGAGAATCCGAGCCACAGTGCTTCATGGTCCAAGGGAATGACTCCCTTGAGGTACAATCAGAATCTCAACTAGATTGTGATGATGCTAGTTCTTCTAGTAATGAGCATGTTGATCCCAACACTTTAAATGAAGAACTATCCATTGTTTGTGAAAAATTGATAGAAAAATATAATATTTTGAAAAAGAAAAGTTTAGAACTTAACAATGAAAATAAAGATTTACTTTCTAGACTTAACTTGGTTTTGCAAGAAAAGGTGGAGATTTCTAATGAAGGGATTCATTGAAGTCTAGACTTGAACTTGCCCTAAAGAAAATGAATTTTTAAAATCTAAAAATGATTGTGAAATAATTTTGAAGAAAAATGAAAACTTGTCTTCAAAAGTTAATTTTGTTTTAAAAGAAAATAATTCTTTAAAAATAAAAATTGCTTCTATTTCAAAAGATTTAGATGTTTGTTTAAAGAAAAATGAATCCTTAAAAATTGATATAGATTCACATGTTTGCCATGCTAGTGTAGCTTCACCACCTAGCTCACCTTTTGCATGCCACACCTCTTCTTTAATTGAAAATGATATATCCATGCTAAAGAAGAATATTGATTGTTTGGGCTCCACTTTGAGCCAATGTGTTTTGAGTCATACACGTTTGGAATCTTTGTTTCGAAAGAAACAAGTTCCATCTTTGCATGTACACCCTCCACGGCATACACATGCTCCTCACGTACACACCCATCACACTATGTATGCTCATGTGTACACTTGTACACATTGTGGACGTAAGGGCCACCTTGCTAAATTTTGCTATGATCGTTTACATGATTTAAATTTAGCAAATAAATTTGTTTGGGTTAGAGAAGGTACTAACCCCCATGAACCCAAAAGAGTGTGGATACCAAAGACCACCCCTATTGTATTTGATGTAGGTGTAGGCTCTCACATGACGTGAGAGTTTTGGTGCCTTGAGGTGGATGCGTTCCAAGCTTCATGAGGATTATTTGGATGCATCACTTTCAAGGGAAGTTTGGTGGGAGGACCACCTTGGTTTGGAGAACTAGAGAGGTGCCTTCATCAGTTTTGGTATCGATCTCTAACTCCCGTTTATATTTGCATGTTTTTCATATTAATCGATTTATAGCATGTCTTGTTTATTGTTCATTATGCCTATGCCATGATCATTAGATTAGTTATATACATGTTTAGTTATTTTGAGACACCCATGTTTAATATGGACTTATATTTTTGTGTTCTCACTTTGTTTTAAACTAATATGTATGTCCTAGATCTATTGCACATGCATCTACATAATGACCATATGTATGTTTATGATTTTTGTTTTGTTTTGATGCTTCATATTTTGAATATATGTTTAAATGTTAGTTTTCATTAAGACTAGGATATATACTTGTACATATAGTGGGCCACAAATAGATTATTATATGTTTGTGCTTGAATGCTTATTTGTACCCATTAGATGTGCTAGTATAGTCTAGTTTTGATGATTCATGCATTTTAACTTGTATTCCCCATTTTAGACATGTTTTTATGATCATGTGTTTTCACTTCATGTATATGTCTATCTTATCCAAACTATTGATTATACATATACATCCCTTGAGCCACGTGCCTTCATGCATATATTTTGTGGACTCGTTATGTTTTGAATATGTATGTATACCTTAGTTTGTACTTGACATACATATGCCTTGAAGAAATCGAGTTTTGATGATTTTCATGTATTGAGGAATTTAGAGCTTGAATGTCTATTTTCATGATTATATGTTTTCACATATACCTTGTACACTCACCTACTTATTGTTTTCTCATGACTTTGTTTTCATGAGCATGATATGGGCTTTATGGACTTTGAGTGTTTAGTGCCATGTGATTTACATGTGTTTCATGAAATATATTTTTATTTTATTCCTTACTTGAAGGATTTCATACTAGTTTACAAGTTTTTCCATTTAACTAGTTCGTATTCTTCGTCATGGTAGAGTTTTCATACAATATTTTCAAACCTATCTTTGAAAACCCCTACCTTCCACGGGCGGTTGGATGGGCGACCATGCCTATGTATGCTTTATATTGAAAATCATTTTAAACTTGAGCATGATTGGGTGGTAGGAAATATGAGATATACACTTGATATTATTGTTGTTTCAATTGGTATCATTGGATCTTTTCAATTAGTAGCAATATTGACATTTTTTGTATACTCATATATTGTTTTTGTGTATGTATGCTTTCATGACTATCATGTTTCTATTAATGAGTTTTCAATTGGTATCTTAAACAAGCTTATGCATCGTTTTATTTGGTATTTCAAAAAGGGGGAGAAAATTCGTATTTTTATCCTTCAATTGGTATTTTGTTTACCGTTGATTTCTACTCCCACACTTTATGTTGAAAATTGATTTTATTTTGGTATCATATGTTCTAAATGACAAATATTCACAATTGATATCAAGATTTTGTTTACTTTCAATTGGTATCTATTGATCTATTTCTTTCAATTGGTATCCATGAAAATTTTTATTGGTATCTTAAAATTTGATTTGTTTTATTGAGAAAATTCAAAATTGTGTTTTAAGAAGAAATGTTAAAGATGTTTTGACATGATTGCATATATGCAAGGGGAACTTAACATCTCTTCTACATATAGATTCATGTTGAGTGTATCTTATATTAAGGAGCTTGACAACTCTTCTTTATGCGATACACGTATGTAGGGGGAGCTTCACATCTCCTCTTATGCATTGCATATTTTGTATTATGTGAATTAGGGCTTGTCATCCTTTCTTCATGTAATGCATATATGTAGGGAAGTTAACTTAGCGTCTTCCTCTTCATGAATGTATATCGCATATATTCTTATTATTGATTTGTTTCGAACAAAGGGGGAGAAGAATTTGTTGGTTTTAGTTTTTACTTTAACCCCTTTGTTGATGATTGATAAAAGGGGGGAAGTATTTGGTATATATGCATATTTTCAGGATTTATGTTTATGCATATATGTTTTGTTTTGCAAATAGGAGAAAAATAATTTATGAGTTTTATGTTTGATTGGCATGTTTATCTCCTTATATTTGCATACATGTTTATTTATGCATGTGCTTCACTGCCATATCTTATTGCTTATTTCCTATGCATGAGTTAAGGGGGAGCTTCTTTGAAGCTTAACTTTAATCCATGCATATATAACTCCATGAGTTTTGTCATCATCAAAAAGGGGGAGATTGTTGGCCCAGAGGCCTTCCACTCTAGTTTTGATGATGATTAACTCATGTAGTTATGTTTACTAATTATCTTGTGATGTTTAGTTTTCAGATCATAATCAAGATATTAGTTGGTGATTGCTTTAACAAAGGAGTTTTGAAGCCTTTCACATGGTAATTCCAGAGCCCGAGCATCAAGATCATACATTGCACTCGTTAGAGTCTAGCTCGGTGGATCACGGAGTTTTGGATCGAGTCGACTCGAAGACGGAGTTCATCAAGAAGACTTAGGTATCCTACTTTAGTTTGTGTTTTAGATTCATGTGTAAAGATTAGATAGTTGATATGCTCAAGTTCACAACACACACGTTTTATGTTTTTGAATATTGGTTTTTCGGTTTTTGTTTTAACCGACATTGGTTTTCATGAATAGATAGTATCAAAACATGTTTAAATGGTTTAAATGTATATTAGATATGTTCTATATACATACATGCTTCATATCTAAACAAACTTATTTTGATATGCCTATCCATGTGTTTTAGTGTTTTGGTATTTTAACAAAACATATTTTTGGAAATAAAAGACAAAAACATGATACTTAATCCAACACAAATAATTTTTGTATTTAAATGAGTTTTAGGAAAAATCAGATTTCCTATTGAAAAATCAAAGTTTGAAAAAATACAGTTTTTGATTTTTGGTAATTTTTCCATAACACAAAAATGGTTCAAAATGTTTGATATTTGTTTTAAAATTTTTAACACATGTTTGTATATCTTATAAAATGTTAGAAACTATTTTTTTGGATTTTTAGAAGATTTATGAGAATTTCTAGAATAATTTTTAACTCAGTTTTCTAACCCAGAACCCAGCCTGCCAAGCTCTGGCGGTCAACCGGACCGGTCGACCGGACCCAGAGTCGGTCGACCGGGTCGGTCGACCGACGTGCACAGACCTGTGCACTGTTTTCCATTATGTTCGCAAAGGGGAAAAACTTACAAAAAAGAGTTTGAGGAGCTAAATTACAAGTATTCTTAAAAAGATTACAAGTAGATCTCCTCAGAGATTCTGGAGAAGTGTGCCGATAGGAGTCTGGTCAGCGCGCGACCACTTTGTCCCTTTGACGATGCGAGCGATGAGATTCCCTTCTCGCCTGGTTCGGGGAATCAGAGAATAGAAGGTTGGTAGAACCCTCTTGCTGCTTCTCAAAATCGCCTTCAATTAGGAATTCCTTCTCGCCTGGTTCCGGAGATTCCTTGAGAAGAAGGTATTAGGGTATCAGCACCCTGATTAGAGAAAGCAATTCTCTAAAAGATCTCTGAATTCGAGAGTACACGGTGCTTTTTGAAGAAGTCTCTGCTTGTGGAGTCCTCTTGTGTATGTCTCTCTCCTCTCTCTTTTTTTTCCTTGTGCCCCTGGTGGGCTATTTATAGGGAGAGCAAGGGTATAATCGTCCCTTGAAAATATGAAAATAGATTGAATCGAATCTGTTTAAATTTGGAAAGTAGCCTTGCTGCGAGGCTAGGATCAGCTTTTGCGAAGCTAGAATTGGCAGGTCGGTTGATCTTCTTGATCCTTTCCATATCGTTGGAGGATTTCCCCTGATCTTCTTACTCGTTTTAGAAGAGTCAAGAGGTTGTGGCAATCAACTGCCAAATTTGATCTCTGATTTGATCTTAATTGGATTTGATCTGATTGGATCCGATCTCATTTGGAGATTTGATTAGTCAAAAGTTGACCATAGCAGACCAATGGCGGAGCTGCCCGCATTGAGCTCATAGCGGAGCTAGAGGCAGTTTCTGGCGAAGTTCGAAAGAAACCCTTTGGCGGAGCTGGAAGTCCTCTGTGGCGAAGTTGCGAGTTAGCTTCCTGGCGAGGCTTTAGATGGCTTCAAGGCGAAGTCGAGTGATATTAGTCTCTCAAGCGAGGCTATCCCTTTGGGCTCATGCGATGCTAAGTGTTAGCACCTTAGACCTGCTGAGGTCTGTTTAGAAACAATCCGGATTCACTGTCTGCTTGCTGGATCAGTGGAGTCCAAGTTGCTTCCTTGTCCCTCAGAGATTGGTGAAAACTGGTCTTCAGCTCGTCTGTCACTTGTCTTTTGTAAATGTCAACAAGTTTAGACATTGTTCGGACCAACGAGAATCTTGTCTTTTTAAGTGTCAACAAGACCCCCTTCAAAGTTTTCGAAAGTCTGCAATGGCTCAGACTTCGAAATACTTTGAACTGCTTTGATCGGTGGAGAATGAACGTCGCCATAATGGTTGTGTTCAGCTTCGCTTTAAATCCTGCTTTGGGATGTAGATTCGCCAAGGAATCATGTAGACTCGCGTCTGGGTAGCTTCGCGGCTAGGTAAGTTCGCTCTGGAACATCTGTCGCTTTCCCGAGGCCAACTGCCGTGGGCCGGTTACGAGGAGGATTACTCCTTTCTTCGTGCTGATTGAGGGAGATATTCTCCGATTTGCACGTTTCCAAGGGAGGATATTCCCTTTCTTCAAGGCGCAATAAGTGCCTTTATGAGGGAGATGTTTCTTCCTTTGCACGGTTTCAAGGGAAGCCGTCCCTGTTCTCAAGGCGCAGTAAATGCCTTAAATGAGCTCGTGCTTCCACGCTTGAGGCGGCAGCGCTCAGGCCATGGGGCTTATAAATAGGACACTTGAGGTCCTCTGAAGAGAAGTGATCTGCTCTTCTCCTCTTCTCTTGGTTGAGAGAGATACTCAGATCTCTAAAGTAGTGGGAATGCCCACTCTGATTATTACCCGGCCAAGGACCGGTAAGTCTTGATCATTCAACGACTTTACCGATTTTAGGGAATTCATCTCCCTTAATTCAGCTTTAACGGCTGCTTCAGGGATTAGCTTCCCTTGTTCTCCATTCAACTGATCTGCGGAGAAGGATTTCAGCATAGCTTCCCAGCGAAGCTATCATCTTGACTTGGTCAGAGAAAGATCACTGCATGTTAAGTCCGCTGCACAGGCAGAATTTGGGACTCAGTTTCTTCAAGGTTGAGCCAGTCTTGCCATATAGGTGGGGCTAGGACTGTGTTCCCCAGGATCAGTCTGGCTTAGCCGTATAGGCGAGGCTAGGACTTGGCGTTCGCTGAGCTAGCCCATCATCACTGTGCAAGCGAGGCTTATCCTCTGCTCCAATTGAAATTGGATTGCTTCGCCCCAAAGAATTCGGCTTTAGCGCTTTTGCAGTATCTTTTGTGTTTAACTGCTAACTTGCTCCAATTTTGCATTACAGTGAGCTATATTCACCGATCTTGTGTTTTGATAAAAGAGACCGAAAAGTTGCCTTATGCTTCCCCAGTTGAAGCTTTACTTTTAAGCAGGAGGAACAACTTGAGGCAGCTGATGTGTGTCCCAGAGGCTATTGGCAGCCTCTTATCCGAGATGATTCGTTCTGAGGTGAGGCTGGTGGCCGCTTATCTGAGATGATCCACTTCGGGAAGGCGAATGTCACATCTGTGAGATCACTGACATCACTGCCAATTCCCATTATAGGTGATCTATCGTGTTGGCGGTGATAAGTTCATTGCCAATTTTCTTCAAAGGTGATCCAGCTTCCTGGTGGCAAAATGTACCATTTTTGTGGAGAATTATGACCGTGTCCTCGTGGCACAACTGGTTACAGCCTTGTGCAGGAGGAAGGCCTTTCGTGTCCAGTTGGTCTGGTTTTGAAGCAGATAAAACCACTTGTATGCCTTTTGCGCAAATGATCTTGCTAAACAACTGAATCTGTTGTATGAAACAAAACCTTGATGTAATTTCAATGTACCTTTGCTCTTAAATCAATGAAAGTTTAACTTCTGCTCATCTGATTTTTGCCTGCCTTCATTGAGAATTTGGTCATAGCGGGGCTAAACTTTGTGCAGAGTTAAGGACAAGGTCCTTTTTGAATGAGCTTCGCACGATGCTAGCATATCGGCGAACTATGCCCTTAGTGGGCTAAGGCAACCTTTTTGGCGAAGTTCTTGATGAACTTGTGTGAAGTCCGCACTTTGATTCATTGGCGAAGTTAAGACTTAGTGGCTGAATCAGCGCTTCTCGGAAGGCGCTTTAGGCGGCGTTTCAAATTAATTTGAAACGACAGCCTGTACTGTTTACGAGGCGTCGTTTCAGGCGCTGATTGGCCTATAAAAGCCCGATTGGGCTGAAAAAGAGCAGATCTCTTTACTTGAAATTTTTAGAGACTTTTGACTCTTCTTCTTCCTCTTTCTTCTTCAAGAATTCAAGAACTTCCATAGTTCTTCAATGGCGCCCAAGAGACGAGCGGGAAAAGAAGTGGCAACTTCTGCAGCGGAGGGCCCTTCTCCTCCTCCGGTCATCGAACGACCAATCGCCGGTAGGGAACTTTCCCTTTTGATTAGAGACTGTCGTCTCTCCTTTAAGGCTGACTTCTGGCTGTCCTTAGATAAATCCAACATGAGTCCAATTCCCTGATTTTACCTTGATTTCTTGATCGGGAATCCAAGAACTGAAGAGTTCTTCCTCAAGCTTCCAAGCGAAGTTAACTCTTAGGCGGTTCACATCCTGTTAAATGACAGGATGTGAAGCTGTCTTTTGATATTTGACAGAAAAGGACCGTAATGCCCGTCTGACGAAGTTATCCTTCGAGGTTTTGTCACATCCTATTGTTCGAAGCTAAGCTTCCAAAGCGAAGCTAACACTTAGATGTTTTCCTGCATCCTGTCCTCGTATGGGATGCGGAGTTACACTGCAGCTGCGAAGCTAAGCTTCGGGACGAAGCTATCGTTTAGGCCAATCCTTGCTCAGAGGGCGAGGCTATGCCTTATCAAATTTTGCGTTATGATTTTAGCCCTCTTTCGGCTGATGAACTAATCATAGTTTCTCTTTGTTCCTGCAGTACACTATACTCCTGGTCCTTCAAACAACCTGTTTGGGATGACCATGGGATCGGATGGCAATATCAGCTTGCAATTTCAAGGGCAGGCTTTTCTGTTCAGTGAGCGGAGTTCTCTCGTCAGGGATATGCTTATTCATGGTTGGTGATCAATATGCCACGAGGAGTATCCTGACCACAGTTCCCCTTGAAGATGTCGGCGAATTTATAGGAAGCCCGATTTCATGTTCGGGGATGCCGCACCAGACCCTGACCACCAGCTACATGCAGGGGAAGGGCAGTGGATTTTTCAGTTGGACGGCGAGAGGTTCTACCTTCCGTCCAACAAGCACCATTTTTTTTTGTCTTCCTTCCAGTGCGTGACGCAGGCTTGGAAGATGTCGTGGGAAGTAAGCCGGAGTACTGACTCTGTTCACATAGAAAAATTGATGCTTCAATCTCCTGGTTATGCAAGAGCGGGGCCTCCTCATTGCATAATGGGCCTGCATCCTGAGAATGTGTCACGAGAGATCCCAGTGGGAGAGAATCCTGCAGTGGCGCTGACCTTTGGCAACCAATTCTGCAAGATCAATGGGAACTACCCAGCTACTGACTTCAGGACTCCAGGCTGGATTCACCCTCCGAAGGCATGGTGGGTGGATTTGACTACCTACATCCTTGCTCATTTTGAGGAGGATTTGGAGAGGCTGAATCTCTACGAGGCCGTCAGGGCGACCTGCCACGGTATTGAGATGAACGTGGCGTGCTTTTACGCCATTTTTGAATTGTATTGCCCAGCTTCAGGGACTTTCTTCACCCTGTCGGTGAGTTGGGTATGACTTGCATGAGATGTGGGAAGTCTCTGCTCTGCCTTTTGGGTCTCTCCCATATGAAGAATACTTCCCGTGCTAGGCAGAATTGGCTCATCTGGAGAAGTAGGAGCCTGCCTTGTTCGAGACCTACAGGGAGTTAATGTGCCACTTGTATATTTGCTCCAGTATGCATGGGGGCAATAAGGGAACCTCCTGTAGCTTGAAAAGCTGGGGAGACTATTTGTTCCCAGATATGGAGAATGCTCCTGAGGCGGCTCACTGTGGAGTTGCTGATGAAGACATCTTTGACCGGATGCAAACGCACTCCCAAGGGGATCTAGTTGTGAAGGAAGACGATGGTCCCTATGAGCAGGGTGATGTTCTTCGAAGCTTCCATCATCAGGCTCGCAGGCCGATGTCCCGGAAGGCACTTCTGGCTGGTTTCCTAACAGTCTGGCTGAAGAGGTGCGTGGTGCCGTCTTCTTCGGGTGACATCGTTCATCCGAATGTTTTGCTGCCCGCTGTTCGTTTGGTTCATGGCCGCTCTCTGGGACTTCTTTCGGCCATGGTGTGCTGTATCCAGAGAGGCCTTCGTGCATTGACGGAGGATTTTTGCAGGCCACCAACGACGAAGCGTGGAAAGGGGACCATTTCGCCCCGCAACGGACCTAACCCCAGAATAGGTCTGCCGTATACTTACTTGATGGCGTGGTTCGCCTTGCATTGTCCTTCTCTAATCGAAGCTGGAGAGGATCCCCCGCAAGATGTTCGAATGGCGCTCCTCCGCCAATTTGAAGGATGCTCATGGCAGAAGACTTACGTGGCTAAGGCCCGTAAATTAGTACGTCGCTATGACGTCTATAGTTTCTTCCGCTGTTTTCCCCGTATTCGGGGTGCAGGCTATGGGGAAGAGTTCAAAGATGCGGGGGAGGGACAGTCGTCCCTGAGCCGGGGAGTTTTTGAGTGGCTGGTCAGCATCCGACCCTCACATCTATTATACCGGAGTGGGGATAGCTGCTACTTGGAGCCTTACGTCCCAAGTCGGTTTGCTCGATAGTTTGGATATGACCAACTGTATGTGGGCAACCTGAATCTCAATCTGGCTTTCATGGGGAGCCTTATTGATGGGGCCCGTGCCTGGCGATTCTTTACTGCAGGTGGTACTGGGGCGCGGCTGCGTACGCCGTTGAGGGCTCCCAATCTCCTGATGACCCCGTGCTTCTGTCAGTGGTATGCCACTTCCAACTCCATACCTCTCGAATTCAAGGTGAACAGTTCTGGTGTGAAGTTAATTTCTCAGCGGCTGAGGCAGAAGGCTTCTGAGAAAAGGGAAGGCAAAAGGGTTCGCACCCCAGGTATAGAGGAGTTTATTGCTGTGGAAGATAGCGAGGCCTCAGATGCCGAGAGTCCTCGCTTCGAGGTGGGAGCGGGGACTGAGACTCCTGCAACTGGCTCTGGTGTGATGGGGACGGCTCCCTCTCGTCGTATAGAAGAAGTGGAGGAAGAGGATTCTGAAGTCCACTTCAAAAGAAAGCGCGCAGGTAGCTCTCGTAGGAAATCGTTGGCGAAGAAGCCCCGCCACCAAGCTCCTACGATTGTCGTAGAGGGGCATCCCTCTACAACGATTCCTCCTGCTGCCCCATTAGCAGCTGAACCGTCGGTTGCTGAGCCGACTAGCGGTGAATTCGCTCCGGGTCTGGGTAGGATTAACCCTGTCCATATAATACGCCTTTTTGTGTGTTCCCATTGACTTATTGTCAATTCTTCTTGATTGTAGGAGTTGAGGCAGCTGGAGAGCAAGGGGAACATTATGATCCCCTATTTACTTATGGAACTGAAGCTGGTTCTTTTGCCCGTCCGGAAGAGTCCGGAGGTGATGTGGCCGACATTGGTCCCTCGGGCGCTGGGACTTCTAAAGGAAGTCTTGTGGCATCGAGCTCTATTGAGTGGTCCACAGAATACTCGGCAAGCGAAAGCGAACCGGCTATTCGTGCTGATTCCGCCAAGAATTTTCCGATGGAGCCCCTGGAGACTGATGTGGCTGACGAGATGTTTGAGGCAACATCATCCTTTAGTATTGTCCTAACCTCTTGGCTTTTTTTACATGTAGTGTCCCGACTAATCGCAGTCTTGTTACAGGTGTTCGGCCTCAAGATGCATCAACTTTAAGAGAGCCAGAAGATTTCCCCGAAGGGTCAAGGGTGACATGAGCGCTTCGACCGCGGCGGATGCTGCTGTGCTGGATGTGCTGTACGACGACCTGCCTTCTTATCGGCCCAAGTTAGCCGAAAGACCAGAGATTGAAGGGGGAGCAGTTCCGGAGGTGTCCTCACTCCCAACTATATCAACGAGTGAGGTGCCGACAATTTTGCCAAGTGTGGAGCTGATGGTGATTACAAGCCCTACTTCCTCAACTCTGGTAGTTGAGCCTGCTGTTTAGGAGATGGTTGTCAGCCCTACCTCAGCGGTGGCTAGCGCACTGATTTCCATGAAGACTCCGCAGAGATCATTGACAATCTGCCCTGCTGTTGATGTTCCCATTGCTCCTTCTACGACAGTAACGACCAGGCTGGTGGATTTCTCTGAAGTTACCTCTCTACCAGAAGTGGCTGAGGTTGAGAACGACTATATAGGTGACCTCGTCGATAACTTTTATAAAGGCTTAGGGCGAACTATCGACCTAGTTTTGAAGGGCTCGACTATGCCGTTCTCAAAGTTAAAGGTGGTCCTCTCCCGTGGCATCGAAAGTATTCGGGATTTCGAGGGGTATCACCAGGCTACTGCTTTGGAACTCCTGGTGGATGAATTTGAGAAGGATGTAGAGGAATGGCGCCGTCTCCGCTGTTTGGACCTGGAGTCTTTAGTTGATGAGTGGTTCGCGCGTCTTGTCGCTCAAAAGCACGAGGCCCAGCTTGCCGCTCAAGAGGCTGCTAAGGCTATCTCTTCTGACTTGAAATCCTTGGAAACAAGGCAGGCAGAGGTCGGAAATGCGATTGACGCCTCCACCAGTGCTCTTCTTGACGCTGAAGACAAGATTGGGAAGGCTGAGGAAATGATCAGGAAAGCAAATCTTATTTTATCCAAGGCTAAACTGGTGCGTCTTGAAGAAACTGCGCGGCTTGAGCAGCTTAAGATTCAAAATGAAGAGCTCTCACAGCAGGGACTGTCACAGAGGGCAACTTTGGCGGAGGTTGAAGCTCGTCTGACCCAGGCAATGGATTTCAATGAGGCGGAGCTGAGGTCGCAAGCGCTTGCCCAGGCTGCTGATGACAGGAGGACGAGGCTGGACTCCCTTGGAGAGCGGCTCAGATCTTACAGTGTGCGCCTGTAGCTCCATGAACTTTATTCTTTTAGAGTGAATGAAAATTTTTTCTTCTTTTGTCGAATCTCCAATCTTGTTCTTCTTTCTGAATTGCGGTTCCAAATTGTATTGCAATTTCTTGAGAACATAGTTCTTGTTGGGTTGGATGATGAGACTTGGCTATCTGTCAGTTCAGAAGTCGCGATGACATAACTGGTCGAGACGCCACCAAGCCCGAAACTGGTCCTTGTCGGATCGAAAGATGAGACCTGTCTTTTGTAAATGTCAACAGGGCTCGGAATTGAGACTTAACTGTCTGCTGGTTCAGAGGTCGCGATGACATAACCGATCGAGATGCCACCAAGCTTCAAAATTTGTGATACTCGTCTTTTGTAAATGTCAACGAGTATCGAGACCTGTCTTTTGTAAATGTCAACAGGGCTCGGAATTGAGACTTAGCTGTCTGCTGGTTCAGAGGTCGCAATGACATAACCGATTGAGACGCCACCAAGCTCAAAATTGGTGATATTTATCTTTTGTAAATGTCAATAAGTATCGAGACCTGTCTTTTGTAAATGTCAACAGGGCTTGGGGTTGAACTTGTCTTTTGTAAATGTCAACAAGCTCAAAATTGAGACTTGGCTGTCTGTTGGTTCAGAGGTCGCGATGACATAACCGATTGAGACGCCACCAAGCTTCAAAATTTATGATACTCGTCTTTTGTAAATGTCAACGAGTATCGAGACCTGTCTTTTGTAAATGTCAACAGGGCTCGGAATTGAGATTTAGCTGTCTGCTGGTTCAGAGGTCGCAATGACATAACTGATTGAGACGCCATCAAGCTCAAAAATTGGTGATACTTATCTTTTGTAAATGTTAATAAGTATCGAGACCTGTCTTTTGTAAATGTCAACAGGGCTCGGGGTTGAAACTTAGCTGTCTGCTGGTTCAGAAGTCGCAATGACATAACCGATTGAGACGCCACCAAGCTTCAAAATTTGCGATACTCGTCTTTTGTAAATGTCAACGAGTATCGAGACCTGTCTATTGTAAATGTCAACAGGGCTCGGAATTGAGACTTGGCTGTCTGTTGGTTCAGAGGTCGCGATGACATAACCGATTGAGACGCCACCAAGCTTCAAAATTGGTGATACTTATCTTTTATAAATGTCAATAAGTATCGAGACCTGTCTTTTGTAAATGTCAACAGGGCTCGAAATTGAGACTTAGTTGTCTGCTGGTTCAGAGGTCGCAATCACATAACCGATTGAGACGCCACCAAGCTCAAAGTTGGTGATACTTATCTTTTGTAAATGTCAATAAGTATCGAGTTTGTAGTGGAATTTGGGAGAAGTCTCGTTTTCACGGGGAGAAACGAGGGAATCACTGTCATAGGTTTAATGTTAACGTAACAGCGAAATGTATATGTGGTCTTACCATTCTATGGATGAGAATTGGTAAGTGACTTTGGAGGTCTCGCTCTCACGGGGAGAAACGAGGGAATCACTGTCATAGGTTTAATGTTAACGTAACAGCGAAATGCATATGTGGTCTTACCATTCTATGGATGAGAATTGGTAAGTGATTTTGGAGATGGAATCAAATGGGAACTGGTCCCTTAGGATTTTTAGCAAATCCCCAGCTGTCAACGGGTTTGATATGCCTTTACCAACTACCGTTTGAATTGGGCTAGCCATGCTATTCCCCTCAGCATGATGAGTTGTCGAGGACTTATGTTGGGCTTAAAAGCTAACATTTTCCTCTGTCCTTAATCGTTAAGGATGTTGGATCGTCTGGTTAACGTATATGTAACCTTGACTCTCCTTTAAGACAACCAGTGTATGGCCAGGTTCCTACTGGTTTATGGTTGTGTAATCTCGTTTGGAGGAAGAGAAAGGCTCCCTTTGTGTGTACTTTGGACACGGAGATCTTGATCAGAGGTGTAGTGTTAACTTGATCATGAGAAGGATCCTTGATTAAGGATAATACTTCTTTAAGAACTTGCCATTGATCGGCATCATGAGTAGGTCGCCATCTGAAGTCATGAGGCGGTATGCTCCGTTTGAATAGACTGTTTCTATTACAAACGGTCCTTCCCATTTAGACAGAAATTTGCCTTTGGTCTTGTGCGTCATAATCATCGGTCGTCTGACGGCTAAAACCAGGTCTCCTTTCTGGAAGACCCTCTGTTTGACCTTCTTATTGAAGGCCTTTGAGATTCGAGCTTGATATAGCTCGATATGCTGTTGAGCTTGTAGCCGCTTCTCATCTAGGGCTTCGAGCTCTTGAAGACGCAACCGATCATTGTCTTCTGATGTGATTTTAGTGGTTAGAGCTACTCGCAATGACGGCATCTGGATTTCCAACGGGATGACTGCTTTGCACCCATATACCAGGGAAAAAGGCGTATTGCCTGTCGGTGTCCGAACCATGGTTCGGTAGGCCCAAAGACATTCACCAAGCTTTTCGTCCCAATCCCGCTTGTTCGAGGAGACGAATTTCTTGAGTAGCTTGATGATCGTTTTGTTGAATGCTTCCGCCAAACCGTTAGCGGCGGAATTATAGGCAGTTGAAGCCACATTCTGAATTCGGTATTTATCGCAGAACCGATAGAATACTTGGCTTATGAATTGGGGACCGTTGTCGTGGATGATTCGCCTAGGTACACCAAATCGATGGATGACATGGTGCTTGATGAAATTAACCACATTAGAGGTTTTGACTTCAGCTAATGGTATAGCCTCTGCCCACTTTGAGAAGTAATCGGTTATTGTCAGGATGAACCGGTGACCTTTTGTCGAAGAAGGGCTGATTGGCCCTACGACATCGATTCCCCATGCTTCAAATGGCCATGAAGCAACAGTCGGGTGGAGCAACTCTGAAGGCTGGTGTATGAAATCCGCATGGATTCGACACGCTTTACACCTTCGTGCATATTGGATGGCGTCGGCTATCATAGTTGGCCAATAGTATCCAAGTCTGTGCAACCTGTCCTTAATTTTGGACCTGGCTGATGAGCGCCGCAAATGCCATCGTGCGCTTCTTTAAGCGCTTCCTGTGCCTCTAAATGAGAAAGGCAACGGAGGAGAACACCGTCATATGAACGACGGTAAAGTGTCTTCAAAATTGGATCGTAGTAGAAACGGAGAGACCTTCGTCTGACGGACGCCGCTTCTTTAGGATCGTCTGGAAGCAGACCGTGCAAAGCATAGTCAATGAGAGAAAAGCGCCAATCTCTCAGCTCAAGATCCGTGGAGACATTATAAACTTCTCGAGTTCTTAGCATGTGCTTGGAGCATACAAGATGTCGAGTTGCGACTGTGAGGTGATACTCGGTGTCGGCTGGTAAGGCCAGTATTGTAGCTAATGCAGCAAGAGCGTCTGCCTTGGTATTTTGAGATCGAGACACGTGCCCGATGTAGAAGCCTTCAAATAGGTTAGCCAATTCAATGGCTGTGTGGTAATAAGGCACCAAGTGTTGGCCCAAAGGCCTTCCACCCTAGTTTTGATGATGATTAACTCATGTAGTTATGTTTACTAATATTCTTGTGATTTTAAGTTTCAGATCATTAGCAAGATATTAGTTGGTGATTAGCTTCAACCAGGAGTTTAGAAGCTTTTCATAATGATTCCAGGGCCAAAGCTTAAAGATCACACATTGCCTAGCCCATGGATGGAGTTTTAGAGCAAGTCAACTTGAAGATGAAGATCATCAAGAAGACTTAGGTATCCATAGTTTAGATAGTGTGTTTTAGATCCATTTGTAAAGCTTAGTATAGTTGATATGCTCAAGTGCACAACACACACACGATTTATGTTTTGGATTTTGGTTTTCATGAGTAATAGATCTAAACAAGTTTACTTTATTTTTATGTATATTAGATATGTTCTAGATATACATACATGCTTTAAACTTGCTAGACAAACTTATTTTGACTATCCTATTCATGTATTGAAAAATCCAAGTTTGATAAAAATACAAGTTTTGTTTTGATAAAATTTGCAAGACTTAAAAATGATTGATATGATTGATATATGTCTTGAAATTTTTATCACAAGTTTGTGTTTCAATACAAAATGTTAAAACAAGTTTTGTGAATTTTTAGAAGACTTAAAAGATTTTTATAAAATATTTTACACTGTTTTTCTGACCCAGATTTCTGTTCCAGGCTTCAATCAGTCGACTAGTCAAACTGACCTAGTCGACTTGGGTGAAGTCGGTCGACCGGGCCGGTCGACCGACGTGCACAAATCTGTGCACGTTTGGAGACACTGGGACGGTCGACCGTCCGGGTCGACCGGTCTGAGAGCAGAGCTCTTTGTTTGTTTGGGTCGACCGGGCCGGTCTACCGTGGTTGCCCAACGGTCACATTTCTGACCGTTGGAGGTCGACCGGGCCGGTCGACCGTCAGCCTGTCAGGCTGCCACATCAGCCTAACGGCTAGTTTTCTGATGGGGCTATAAATACCCCATCTCTTGGGCTGTTTTGACAAGACTTTTGACAAGAAAATTTTCAGAGTTTGTTTAGTGTTTAAACAAGTTTTCAAAAGAGTTTTTGAACCAAAAAGATTTCATCTTTCTTATTTTGGGTTTTGAAAAATCAAAGAAAATAGGAATTTGGGATATTTGTATTGGTTTTCATTCTCTATCTTTTACAAGAATTTTCCCAAGTATTTTCTTTGTTGCTTGTTTCCAAAAACACCTAGTTTTCCACACTTGAGCTATCTTCTATCCTAATCTATTAGGATCATTTGTTTTGTGGAAAAAGAGAAAAGAAAAGAGAGATTGTTTGTGGTTGAAAGAAACCACTTGTTGTACACCCTTATTCTTTGTGTATCCCTCTTAGGTAGAGGTGATCGGGTGATTGGTTTGCTCCCTCTAGAGAGAGGTGGAGTTTGGTTGTAAACCCTCTTCGGTAGAGGTGTTGGTTGTTGTGATTGTTTGGCTAAGGGCCTACCCCTCTTGTGTGAGGAGGTGTTTGTTTGAGAGAGGAGTTCGGTACTCCATTGTTGTACAAATCCTTCTCGGTGAAGGTTCCCTCGGTGGGAGTCCTCGGTGGATGGTATAGTGGATTGGAAATCCTACACGGTGGTGTAGGCGGGGATGTAGAGCAAGGGTGCTCGAACCTCGAAACATAAATCGTGTGTGTGTTGTGCACTTGAGCATATCAACTATACTAAGCTTTACAAATGGATCTAAAACACACTATCTAAACTATGGATACCTAAGTCTTCTTGATGATCTTCATCTTCAAGTTGACTTGCTCCAAAACTCCATCCATGGGCTAGGCAATGTGTGATCTTTAAGCTTTGGCCCTGGAATCACTATGAAAAGCTTCTAAACTCCTTGGTTGAAGCTAATCACCAACTAATATCTTGCTAATGATCTGAAACTTAAAATCACAAGAATATTAGTAAACATAACTACATGAGTTAATCATCATCAAAACTAGGGTGGAAGGCCTTTGGGCCAACAATCTCCCCCTTTTTGATGATGACAAAACTCATGGAGTTATATATGCATGGATTAATGTTAAGCTTCAAGGAAGCTCCCCCTTAACTCATGCATAAACAAATAAATAAAAGATATGGAATGAATGTACATAAACATGTATGTATCAACATGCATAAAACATATTCTAGAAGCTCTAGATACCAATTAAATTAATAAAACATTAACAAAACACTAGATGCTCTAGATACCAATAAAACTTAATATATGCAAAAACATAAGTATGCATATAAAAACATGTACCAATCATGCATAGAATAATTTGTGTTTTATAATATGTTTATGTGTTTTATGCATGTTAAACTTCTCAAATAATTCTCCCCCTTGTTGTCAATCATCAACAAAGGGTAAACAATCAAAACAATAAATGAGGGGTAAAAATCTTTCTCCCCCTTTTTGTCAATCAAAACAATACAAACAATGTTCTCCCCCTTTTGTCTAAGAACAAAAACAAAGTCAATAAGGGGTGACTTTAAACAACATGATATCAATAGAAAAATATGTCAATGAAGCATCTTGATATCAATTGAAAGTAAACAAAGATCAATAAATGTTATATGCTATATACATTCATGAAGAGGAAGACGCTAAGTTAGCTTCCCTACACATATGCATTACATGAAGGAGGGATGTTAAGCCCTAATTCACATAACACACATTATGTAATGCATAAGAGGAGATGTGAAGCTCCCCCTACACACGTGTACCACATAAAGAAGAGATGTTAAGCTCTTCAATACAAGATACATTAATCATGAATCTACATGTAGAAGAGATGTTAAGCTCTCCTTGCATATTGATTAGACGAGAAAGGTGTATGTAAATGTGTTCGATGTATCCCTTTCCTATCTCCGTTATAGCATAAGGCTATACCGAGTCGATTCTCAGGGAGAGCTAGCGATAGAAGCGTTACGGTCCGTAGTGAAGTTGTAAAACGAGAATTCTTCTTTGCTTTAAAAGAATAAAAGAATCATGACAAAAGAATGAAAGAATGGATGAATATGTTCATGATGGAAAAGTGAAAAGAAATCAAAGAAGATTGGATTTGGACTAACAACTAAAAAGAATGAAATGGAAGAAAACAAACCATGACTAGCTTACCTTACTACCTTACCAATACTTACTAAACTCCGTGATAGTGAAGGCGTGCCTCATGTTGTCACTCCATCGGCGTAGGTTTCGTCTTGCGTGTTGATCTAATTACTTTCTCATGTAGATGAAGGGTGGTTTAACCCATCGGAGAAGAGAAGACCATCCAACTTGCAAGATGAAATAAAGCAATCACCCATGAGTTAGTGAAGATGGCAAGGCTAGTGGTTAGTTAGTGCATGGAGAAAGAATTAGCTACAAGCCATAAGAAAAGTAAAACAAAACATGAATTAAATTGCAAGGATTTAAAGCAAGCAAGTAAAGAAAGCAATTAAAGAAAGCAAGTAAACTAGAACCAAGCTCAAGTAGAGGAAGGAGAATGGATGAATCCTTGTTACTTCAAGTTGTCACACCTTGATTACACAAGCTCTCTCTCTCACAATCTCTCTCTTTTACAAAGTATCTAGGGAAGGAGAAGAGGGACTAAAGAACTAAACCTAGAGAAAAATCTATGAAAATTACAACAACTAACAATTTCTCCTCTCTTCTCTGTTCAGTCTTTGCTTGCAGGTCCAAATGCAGTATTTATAGGCACAGAGAGAACTCTCCAGAAGACGAACAGGTGGCCAAAATCTGGGATTGAATAGCCCAGATTTTGCGGTGGATCCGCGGCAAGGCGCGGCACTTTTGTGGCCGTTGGATCCCAAATTTTTGTTACAAGTTTGTTACGAGGTTGTTATCCACGTGGCCTTCTAGAATCTTGAGTTGTTGCGTAGAATTCTCTAGATCCTGGGCTCAAATTTGGGCTTTATTCTGGGCTTTTGAATTAATCTCTTTAATTATTGCTAATTAAAGAGATTTTGGGCCTTTTCTCCATTTCAGATGTGGACCTGTAAAAATATAGAGAAGATGAGTAAAAATCACATTTTTATTGTCAATATGCATGGGAATAATGTGGTAAAATATGCAGAATTGTGTAACAATCACACCCCCACACTTATTCTTTTGCTCGTCCCGAGCAAAAATAAAGAAAAAGAAAATCTAAACTACCAATTTTATTACACCACTTTCGCAGGTGACGCGATTGCACTGAGCGTGTGCAACAAGCCGTTAAACCTCTAGGTTACCCTAGAGGAGGAGTGTTGTCTCCTGAGGGTTTTCAACGGATTACACCCACAAAATCCATAAAGAAAGAAGACAAATGTTAGTATTTTGAAAACGCATTTTGAAAGAGAGACATGTTTTCAAACTATTTTTGCAAAAATATAAGTGATCTAAGGTCATAAGTCCACCTATAATCATTCTTTCTTAAACTTAGTCTCCATGCAAGATCTTGTTTTCAATTAAGGTAAGAATTTAAAATTGGATTGAATATTTTATCTTTCATCAAACCTAGATAATATGCACACCGTGCTCGTGAAGATTTCTGGGATTTCAACTCCAACCATCAAGCCATTTATTTATTTATATATATATATATATATATATATATATATATATATATATTTTCTTTTATTTTTCTTCCTTAGTCTAGGCTTTCTAGTTTACCCTTGTAGCGAGTCTTTAACCGATGACTCCCAAACCAGACGGTCTTAGGGCATCAGATGAGAAAACATCCCTCGGTTTAAGGTCTCGAGTAAAAAAGGCCACATAACTAAGGGGGATTATTTATTTCCTTTACCACCGTTAGGCGTGAATAATCATGCTTCTTGAGGCACAATTCTCCAGCTTAATAGGTGATGTTTTATTTATATATATATTTTTTTCTTTTTCTTTTATTTATATGGCATTTTTGGTCTTTGTCTCCATCCCAAGAAATGTGTAAGTGTAAAGTGCATATTATCTAAGGCAAAAAATTCAAGATAAAAATATCTCACCAATTTTTCTTACTTAGCCTATAATTTCAAGCAAGATCTATTATTTCAACTAGGTTTAAGATGTCATAATTAAGACTTTCTTAATTTCTAAGATACATCTTAATTTTCTTAAAAATAGATCAAAACATTTGTCTCTTATTTCAAAAAGTTTTTTTTTTTATTTATTTCTAAAAAGAAGTGTAAAAGATTTTTTTTTTAATATTTCTAAAAGAAGTGTAAAAGAAAGAAAATCTAAAAACTCTATGTTAGTAAACCCTCCCCCACACTTATTTCATGCATTGTCCTCAATGCATCATGATATATGTATGCATGAAACAAAAATGAAGAGGGAAGGAAAAAATTACCTTAAGGTGGTGGTTCCGGTGGTGGTCTGATTGGTCCACGAAACATGGCCCAATCATTCTTATTTTGGGTTTTGAGGAACCCACCAAAAATATCATGAATATGACCCACTAAAAAGATAAATCCTTGGAAGATTTTTATTAAGTACATGACCCCATCTAATTTCCATTTTCCATAATAAATTTCTGAGTCAAATTTGTCAACTACCTTGTCCCAAAGTGGTGTATGAAATGATAGAACTGTTGACTTGGACTCAGGAATGACAGGAACTAATACCGACTCAGGAAGGTGACTGAAGTCAAGTGAAGGTGCAGGAGTCGAAGTGAGTTCAGGAATTTGGTCCAAGTCAAGAAAATGAAGCTCAAATCCACAATCATTTTCCAACAATGGGATGTGACCTAATATGGGTGATATCTCTTTACTTCCAATATTAAGAAATTCTAGTTCATCACCATACAATTCTTCGAAACTTAAGTCAACATCTTCCGATAGAATTATACAATCAGTTTCAGAAGTAAAGAGATAGTGAGAATCTAGGTCACATTCCATATGTAGTTCAATACATGAGGAACTTGCCAATTTGTCAATAGTATCTTCAGAAGTGTAGAATTGGTCAAGTTCAATATGATCCTCAAAGATGGGTGATTCAACTTCATTATGAATTGGTACAGGATCCAATGTCGACTCCGGAAAAGATTGAAGTCAGGTAAAGTTACCGGAGTCATTATTGAATCAGGAAAAAAAAGTGAATCACTAAGTTGGGGTTCAAGATCACATTCCTCATGTAGTTCAATTCCACAAAAATGTGAACTTGCCAATTTATCAATGGGACTTTCAAAAGTATGGAATTGGTCAAGTTCACTATGATCATCAAAGATTGGTGATTCAATTTCAAAATGGACTGGCACTGGATCCAATACTGACTCGGGAAATGAAGTGAAATCATGTGAAGACACCGGAGTCATAATTGAATCAGGAAGAAAAATTGAATCATCAAGTGGAATTTCAGGATCATATTCACACTCAAGTTCAATTTCAGGAAAGGAAAACTTGCCAAAATGTCAATGGGATCTGAATTTTGGACAAGTTCAGGTGATTGTGCTGAAATTGAATCTGGATTTCCAAGACTACATGACTCATCTTCTTTAATAGAGTGGCTAGTGACATTAGAAATAGGATGAGAATGAAGAGTTTGGATCATCAACTCTATGTCACGATTTCTAGCATTTTGAGCATGAGTCATTTCTTCAAGCATCTTTCCATAATTGATGACTTCATTGTTTTGATGGAAAGATGAAGTATTGTCTTGGAAGTGATATTGAAATTGTGAGTCCACCAGATTTTGGGATTTGTGTTTGGACTCACGCATACTCATTTCCAAAATTGATGGTCTTTTATTTTGGACTGGTGGAAGTGAGTATGTATCTTGAAAATGTGGTAGAATTGGAGAGGCTAATTTGGTCTTAAGTTGTTGCTCTGTCTCTAGTAGATTGGCTTCTATCCTCTTTTGGAACTCAGATTTTTCTTCAATGGGAGGTCCAGAAAAAGGAATATATGAAGCAGAATCGGAGAATGAATATTGTGGATATTGTGGACTACGTGGATATTGTGGACAAGGAGGTTGATAATTAAACTCGGGGGACTGGAATCCCCAATTACTCAGTGAAGAGTTGAAATTATTATGGAAATTATAATTATTAGATGGGGGGTATGGGTCATATTGATTCGGATAAGGCCAACCCGGTGTATTTGGTTGGTGCATATTATAAAATACCGGGTTGGAATTATCCGAATAGAATGGAGACTGTGTGAAATATGGATTATTATTAGGATGGAAAGAATTGTTGAATGCCATATCACACAAAAAATCACAAACAAAAAGAAACAAACAAATAAACAAACAAAAAGAAAAGAAAAATCAAAACCAAGCCAAAAGAATGGTTGACCTAGACCTAGACGACTCCTAACTGATTAGACCGTCCACGGGAGGTTTAGTGTAGACTTTGACCACAGGCTAATCAGCCAGGTAAGGGCAAGGTTGTTGGGAGGTTTTCCGTCAAAGATGTTCCTTAATTAAGTAACCAACAACCTTCGGGCTTTCGGTCCTCAATCCCTTTCCTAGACACTGATTTTACAAGAGTCAATTTCCAACACTATTCCCCTTAGGATAATCTCCTAGATGAGTCCGAGATGTCCCTAGGGCCAACGTCTATTTTTTTATTAAATTAGGCTTGGGTTAGTGAATGCTGGGATGGTGGTTTTTGGGCTAAGGAAAGGGTAATGAAATCCCCCACCTTATCTTATTTATGGGTTATGCCCTTAAAAATGAATTGTGCAAGTGTACAAAAAAATATAACTAGAATTCACTCAAAGCATGAAAATCAAGTAAGAGATGATTCCTAGTCTACATGCAATGCAAAACGTACCTTGCCTCCAGCACTCTTCAACAGTAAAAGTAAATGAATTGAAAGACACGTGCCTAGGAATGCAAATGTCTAAACAATTTTTAACTTTTCAAACAATTTTTTACTGTTGATTAAATTAGCAGGTAATAGGTGAAAAGCACAGGAATTCAAGTATAGCAGCAGATGTATATTGCAGAGCTGGAGACCCTGCAGAAATTTTGTGAGTAGTCAACTCAGGATTGCCGCGGATCCGCGGCAAAAACCAGGATTCCGCGGCAAAACTGAGGGATCCTGGTCTCTGCTTTCGAGAGCAGAGGCCCAGGTCCACTTATATGTATACTGCAATGCAAATTTTCCTGTTGTCTTCTCCTATAACCTGCAACAGAGAAGAAGATTCGTTTAGTTCTTCACTTTAAAGAAATCCGTTGCTCTCCCCGGCAACGGCGCCATTTTGATTAGACGAGAAAGGTGTATGTAAATGTGTTCGATGTATCCCTTTCCTATCTCCGTTATAGCATAAGGCTATACCGAGTCGATTCTCAGGGAGAGCTAGCGATAGAAGCGTTACGGTCCGTAGTGAAATTGTAAAACGAGAATTCTTCTTTGCTTTAAAAGAATAAAAGAATCATGACAAAAGAATGAAAGAATGGATGAATATGTTCATGATGGAAAAGTGGAAAGAAATCAAAGAAGATTGGATTTGGACTAACAACTAAAAAGAATGAAATGGAAGAAAACAACCATGACTAGCTTACCTTACTACCTTACCAATACTTACTAAACTCCGTGATAGTGAAGGCGTGCCTCATGTTGTCACTCCATCGGCGTAGGTTTCGTCTTGCGTGTTGATCTAATTACTTTCTCATGTAGATGAAGGGTGGTTTAACCCATCGGAGAAGAGAAGACCATCCAACTTGCAAGATGAAATAAAGCAATCACCCATGAGTTAGTGAAGATGGCAAGGCTAGTGGTTAGCTAGTGCATGGAGAAAGATTAGCTACAAGCCATAAGAAAAGTAAAACAAAACATGAATTAAATTGCAAGGATTTAAAGCAAGCAAGTAAAGAAAGCAATTAAAGAAAGCAAGTAAACTAGAACCAAGCTCAAGTAGAGGAAGGAGAATGGATGAATCCTTGTTGCTTCAAGTTGTCACACCTTGATTACACAAGCTCTCTCTCTCACAATCTCTCTCTTTTACAAAGTATCTAGGGAAGGAGAAGAGGGACTAAAGAACTAAACCTAGAGAAAAATCTATGAAAATTACAACAACTAACAATTTCTCCTCTCTTCTCTGTTCAGTCTTTGCTTGCAGGTCCAAATGCAGTATTTATAGGCACAGAGAGAACTCTCCAGAAGACGAACAGGTGGCCAAAATCTGGGATTGAATAGCCCAGATTTTGCGGTGGATCCGCGGCAAGGCGCGGCACTTTTGTGGCCGTTGGATCCCAAATTTTTGTTACAAGTTTGTTACGAGGTTGTTATCCACGTGGCCTTCTAGAATCTTGAGTTGTTGCGTAGAATTCTCTAGATCCTGGGCTCAAATTGGGCTTTATTCTGGGCTTTTGAATTAATCTCTTTAATTATTGCTAATTAAAGAGATTTTGGGCCTTTTCTCCATTTCAGATGTGGACCTGTAAAAATATAGAGAAGATGAGTAAAAATCACATTTTTATTGTCAATATGCATGGGAATAATGTGGTAAAATATGCAGAATTGTGTAACAATCACACCCCCACACTTATTCTTTTGCTCGTCCCGAGCAAAAATAAAGAAAAAAGAAAATCTAAACTACCAATTTTATTACACCACTTTCGCAGGTGACGCGATTGCACTGAGCGTGTGCAACAAGCCGTTAAACCTCTAGGTTACCCTAGAGGAGGAGTGTTGTCTCCTGAGGGTTTTCAACGGATTACACCCACAAAATCCATAAAGAAAGAAGACAAATGTTAGTATTTTGAAAACGCATTTTGAAAGAGAGACATGTTTTCAAACTATTTTTGCAAAAATATAAGTGATCTAAGGTCATAAGTCCACCTATAATCATTCTTTCTTAAACTTAGTCTCCATGCAAGATCTTGTTTTCAATTAAGGTAAGAATTTAAAATTGGATTGAATATTTTATCTTTCATCAAACCTAGATAATATGCACACCGTGCTCGTGAAGATTTCTGGGATTTCAACTCCAACCATCAAGCCATTTATTTATTTATATATATATATATATATATATATTATATATATATATATTTCTTTTATTTTTCTTCCCTTAGTCTAGGCTTTCTAGTTTACCCTTGTAGCGAGTCTTTAACCGATGACTCCCAAACCAGACGGTCTTAGGGCACCAGATGAGAAAACATCCCTCGGGTTTAAGGTCTCGAGTAAAAAAGGCCACATAACTAAGGGGGATTATTTATTTCCTTTACCACCGTTAGGCGTGAATAATCATGCTTCTTGAGGCACAATTCTCCAGCTTAATAGGTGATGTTTTATTTATATATATTTTTTTTCTTTTTCTTTTATTTATATGGCATTTTTGGTCTTTGTCTCCATCCCAAGAAATGTGTAAGTGTAAAGTGCATATTATCTAAGGCAAAAAATTCAAGATAAAAATATCTCACCAATTTTTCTTACTTAGCCTATAATTTCAAGCAAGATCTATTATTTCAACTAGGTTTAAGATGTCATAATTAAGACTTTCTTAATTTCTAAGATACATCTTAATTTTCTTAAAAATAGATCAAAACATTTGTCTCTTATTTCAAAAAGTTTTTTTTATTTATTTCTAAAAAGAAGTGTAAAAGATTTTTTTTAATATTTCTAAAAGAAGTGTAAAAGAAAGAAAATCTAAAAACTCTATGTTAGTAACCCTCCCCCACACTTATTTCATGCATTGTCCTCAATGCATCATGATATATGTATGCATGAAACAAAAATGAAGAGGGAAGGAAAAAATTACCTTAAGGTGGTGGTTCCGGTGGTGGTCTGATTGGTCCACGAAACATGGCCCAATCATTCTTATTTTGGGTTTTGAGGAACCCACCAAAAATATCATGAATATGACCCACTAAAAAGATAAATCCTTGGAAGATTTTTATTAAGTACATGACCCCATCTAATTTCCATTTTCCATAATAAATTTCTGAGTCAAATTTGTCAACTACCTTGTCCCAAAGTGGTGTATGAAATGATAGAACTGTTGACTTGGACTCAGGAATGACAGGAACTAATACCGACTCAGGAAGGTGACTGAAGTCAAGTGAAGGTGCAGGAGTCGAAGTGAGTTCAGGAATTTGGTCCAAGTCAAGAAAATGAAGCTCAAATCCACAATCATTTTCCAACAATGGGATGTGACCTAATATGGGTGATATCTCTTTACTTCCAATATTAAGAAATTCTAGTTCATCACCATACAATTCTTCGAAACTTAAGTCAACATCTTCCGATAGAATTATACAATCAGTTTCAGAAGTAAAGAGATAGTGAGAATCTAGGTCACATTCCATATGTAGTTCAATACATGAGGAACTTGCCAATTTGTCAATAGTATCTTCAGAAGTGTAGAATTGGTCAAGTTCAATATGATCCTCAAAGATGGGTGATTCAACTTCATTATGAATTGGTACAGGATCCAATGTCGACTCCGGGAAAAGATTGAAGTCAGGTAAAGTTACCGGAGTCATTATTGAATCAGGAAAAAAAAGTGAATCACTAAGTTGGGGTTCAAGATCACATTCCTCATGTAGTTCAATTCCACAAAAATGTGAACTTGCCAATTTATCAATGGGACTTTCAAAAGTATGGAATTGGTCAAGTTCACTATGATCATCAAAGATTGGTGATTCAATTTCAAAATGGACTGGCACTGGATCCAATACTGACTCGGGAAATGAAGTGAAATCATGTGAAGACACCGGAGTCATAATTGAATCAGGAAGAAAATTGAATCATCAAGTGGAATTTCAGGATCATATTCACACTCAAGTTCAATTTCAGGAAAAGGAAAACTTGCCAAAATGTCAATGGGATCTGAATTTTGGACAAGTTCAGGTGATTGTGCTGAAATTGAATCTGGATTTCCAAGACTACATGACTCATCTTCTTTAATAGAGTGGCTAGTGACATTAGAAATAGGATGAGAATGAAGAGTTTGGATCATCAACTCTATGTCACGATTTCTAGCATTTTGAGCATGAGTCATTTCTTCAAGCATCTTTCCATAATTGATGACTTCATTGTTTTGATGGAAAGATGAAGTATTGTCTTGGAAGTGATATTGAAATTGTGAGTCCACCAGATTTTGGGATTTGTGTTTGGACTCACGCATACTCATTTCCAAAATTGATGGTCTTTTATTTTGGACTGGTGGAAGTGAGTATGTATCTTGAAAATGTGGTAGAATTGGAGAGGCTAATTTGGTCTTAAGTTGTTGCTCTGTCTCTAGTAGATTGGCTTCTATCCTCTTTTGGAACTCAGATTTTTCTTCAATGGGAGGTCCAGAAAAAGGAATATATGAAGCAGAATCGGAGAATGAATATTGTGGATATTGTGGACTACGTGGATATTGTGGACAAGGAGGTTGATAATTAAACTCGGGGGACTGGAATCCCCAATTACTCAGTGAAGAGTTGAAATTATTATGGAAATTATAATTATTAGATGGGGGGTATGGGTCATATTGATTCGGATAAGGCCAACCCGGTGTATTTGGTTGGTGCATATTATAAAATATCGGGTTGGAATTATCCGAATAGAATGGAGACTGTGTGAAATATGGATTATTATTAGGATGGAAAGAATTGTTGAATGCCATATCACACAAAAAATCACAAACAAAAAGAAACAAACAAATAAACAAACAAAAAGAAAAGAAAAATCAAAACCAAGCCAAAAGAATGGTTGACCTAGACCTAGACGACTCCTAACTGATTAGACCGTCCACGGGAGGTTTAGTGTAGACTTGACCACAGGCTAATCAGCCAGGTAAGGGCAAGGTTGTTGGGAGGTTTTCCGTCAAAGACGTTCCTTAATTAAGTAACCAACAACCTTCGGGCTTTCGGTCCTCAATCCCTTTCCTAGACACTGATTTTACAAGAGTCAATTTCCAACACTATTCCCCTTAGGATAATCTCCTAGATGAGTCCGAGATGTCCCTAGGGCCAACGTCTATTTTTTTATTAAATTAGGCTTGGGTTAGTGAATGCTGGGATGGTGTTTTTGGGCTAAGGAAAGGGTAATGAAATCCCCCACCTTATCTTATTTATGGGTTATGCCCTTAAAAATGAATTGTGCAAGTGTACAAAAAAATATAACTAGAATTCACTCAAAGCATGAAAATCAAGTAAGAGATGATTCCTAGTCTACATGCAATGCAAAACGTACCTTGCCTCCAGCACTCTTCAACAGTAAAAGTAAATGAATTGAAAGACACGTGCCTAGGAATGCAAATGTCTAAACAATTTTTTAACTTTTCAAACAATTTTTTACTGTTGATTAAATTAGCAGGTAATAGGTGAAAAGCACAGGAATTCAAGTATAGCAGCAGATGTATATTGCAGAGCTGGAGACCCTGCAGAAATTTTGTGAGTAGTCAACTCAGGATTGCCGCGGATCCGCGGCAAAAACCAGGATTCCGCGGCAAAACTGAGGGATCCTGGTCTCTGCTTTCGAGAGCAGAGGCCCAGGTCCACTTATATGTATACTGCAATGCAAATTTTCCTGTTGTCTTCTCCTATAACCTGCAACAGAGAAGAAGATTCGTTTAGTTCTTCACTTTAAAGAAAATCCGTTGCTCTCCCGGCAACGGCGCCATTTTGATTAGACGAGAAAGGTGTATGTAAATGTGTTCGATGTATCCCTTTCCTATCTCCGTTATAGCATAAGGCTATACCGAGTCGATTCTCAGGGAGAGCTAGCGATAGAAGCGTTACGGTCCGTAGTGAAATTGTAAAACGAGAATTCTTCTTTGCTTTAAAAGAATAAAAGAATCATGACAAAAGAATGAAAGAATGGATGAATATGTTCATGATGGAAAAGTGGAAAGAAATCAAAGAAGATTGGATTTGGACTAACAACTAAAAAGAATGAAATGGAAGAAAACAAACCATGACTAGCTTACCTTACTACCTTACCAATACTTACTAAACTCCGTGATAGTGAAGGCGTGCCTCATGTTGTCACTCCATCGGCGTAGGTTTCGTCTTGCGTGTTGATCTAATTACTTTCTCATGTAGATGAAGGGTGGTTTAACCCATCGGAGAAGAGAAGACCATCCAACTTGCAAGATGAAATAAAGCAATCACCCATGAGTTAGTGAAGATGGCAAGGCTAGTGGTTAGCTAGTGCATGGAGAAAGAATTAGCTACAAGCCATAAGAAAAGTAAAACAAAACATGAATTAAATTGCAAGGATTTAAAGCAAGCAAGTAAAGAAAGCAATTAAAGAAAGCAAGTAACTAGAACCAAGCTCAAGTAGAGGAAGGAGAATGGATGAATCCTTGTTGCTTCAAGTTGTCACACCTTGATTACACAAGCTCTCTCTCTCACAATCTCTCTCTTTTACAAAGTATCTAGGGAAGGAGAAGAGGGACTAAAGAACTAAACCTAGAGAAAAATCTATGAAAATTACAACAACTAACAATTTCTCCTCTCTTCTCTGTTCAGTCTTTGCTTGCAGGTCCAAATGCAGTATTTATAGGCACAGAGAGAACTCTCCAGAAGACGAACAGGTGGCCAAAATCTGGGATTGAATAGCCCAGATTTTGCGGTGGATCCGCGGCAAGGCGCGGCACTTTTGTGGCCGTTGGATCCCAAATTTTTGTTACAAGTTTGTTACGAGGTTGTTATCCACGTGGCCTTCTAGAATCTTGAGTTGTTGCGTAGAATTCTCTAGATCCTGGGCTCAAATTTGGGCTTTATTCTGGGCTTTTGAATTAATCTCTTTAATTATTGCTAATTAAAGAGATTTTGGGCCTTTTCTCCATTTCAGATGTGGACCTGTAAAAATATAGAGAAGATGAGTAAAAATCACATTTTTATTGTCAATATGCATGGGAATAATGTGGTAAAATATGCAGAATTGTGTAACAATCACATATAGTCAATATAAATCAAAACTTTTATTTTTTCTTTAAACAAAATTTTTAGATACCAATTTAAAACACAAGACATCTTGGTATCAAAAGATAGTATTTTTCTTTTTTTAAGTCATATAAACAATTGAAATGACTATTTTCTATCATAAAGTAAGGGAGTGGAAAACTAAATACCAATTGAAATATGAAAATCGAATTTTCTTCCCCTTTATGAAATACCAACAAAAACTATGGATACTTTTATTTTAACAATCCTACGCATAGTTTATTTTTTATTATTATTTTTAAAATCAATTGAAAAATCAATTGGAAAATAAGTGCTAATCTAGAATTTTGGTTTTTGGTTTTCATGAATAATAGATCTAAACAAGTTTACTTTATTTCTATGTATATTAGATATGTTCTAGATATACATACATGCTTTAAACTTGCTAGACAAACTTATTTTGACTATCCTATTCATGTATTGAAAAATCCAAGTTTGATAAAAATACAAGTTTTGTTTTTGATAAAATTTGCAAGACTCAAAAATGAATTGATATGATTGATATATGTCTTGAAATTTTTATCACAAGTTTGTGTTTCAATACAAAATGTTAAAATAAGTTTTGTGAATTTTTAGAAGACTTAAAAGATTTTTATAAAATATTTTACACTGTTTTTCTGACCCAGATTTCTGTTCCAGGCTTCAATCAGTCGACTAGTCAAACTGACCTAGTCGACTTGGGTGAAGTCGGTCGACCGGGCCGGTCGACCGACGTGCACAAATCTGTGCACGTTTGGAGACACTGGACGGTCGACCGTCCGGGTCGACCGGTCTGAGAGCAGAGCTCTCTGTTTGTTTGGGTCGACCGGGCCGGTCGACCGTGGTTGCCCAACAGTCACATTTCTGACCGTTGGCGGTCGACCGGGCCGGTCGACCGTCAGCCTGTCAGGCTGCCACATCAGCCTAACGGCTAGTTTTCTGATGGGGCTATAAATACCCCATCTCTTGGGCTGTTTTGACAAGACTTTTGACAAGAAAATTTTCAGAGTTTGTTTAGTGTTTAAACAAGTTTTTAAAAGAGTTTTTGAACCAAAAAGATTTCATCTTTCTTGTTTTTGGGTTTTTGGAAAATCAAAGAAAATAGGAATTTGGGATATTTGTATTGGTTTTCATTCTCTATCTTTTACAAGAATTTTCTCAAGTATTTTCTTTGTTGCTTGTTTCCAAAAACACCTAGTTTTTCACACTTGAGCTATCTTCTATCCTAATCTATTAGGATCATTTGTTTTGTGGAAAAAGAGAAAAGAAAAGAGAGATTGTTTGTGGTTGAAAGAAATCACTTGTTGTACACCCTTATTCTTTGTGTATCCCTCTTAGGTAGAGGTGATCGGGTGATTGGTTTGCTCCCTCTAGAGAGAGGTGGAGTTTGGTTGTAAACCCTCTTCGGTAGAGGTGTTGGTTGTTGTGGTTGTTGGCTAAGGGCCTACCCCTCTTGTGTGAGGAGGTGTTTGTTTGAGAGAGGAGTTCGGTACTCCATTGTTGTACAAATCCTTCTCGGTGAAGGTTCCCTCGGTGGGAGTCCTCGGTGGACGGTATAGTGGCTTGGAAATCCTACACGGTGGTGTAGGCGGGGATGTAGAGTAAGGGTGCTCGAACCTCGAAACATATCATTGTGTTTGCGTTTGATCCACTTGTCTCTAAACTCTCTCTCTTTACATTTGTGCAAAGCATCATTCATCATTCATATTACTTGCTTGCATTTGTGTTGTGCCTTGCATATTTCATATTGCTATATCATCTTATATGCTTGGTTGTTTGTGTGTGCCTCACTTGTACTTAATCAACAAGAGCTTCATATAGCACCTCAACCCATTCAAGGGGAATCAAGAGGAGTTAGTCCAGAGCCCTTCACTGGGAATTCGGCTACACTTGTTGATTGTACTAAGTGAGTTTGCAAGATTTGCATTAGCTTCCGCATTTAGCGTACTTAGTTTTGCATTTAGTTCTAGATTAGCACTTACACCTATTCACCCCCCTCTAGGTGTTTTTCACCAAGTCCTCATGGCGGACTTCGTATTCGCCTTTAACCTGATTGAAGATCAGTTTTGAATCGCCATAAGCTTCGAGGTAGCGTACCCCCATTCCATGGGCGAGTTGAAGGCCAATGAGCAGAGCATTATATTCTGCTACATTGTTTGAGCATGATTTCGTCAGAGAAAATGCTCTGGGAAGAACATGGTTCTGCGGGGAGATAAACATAACCCCCACTCTGGCGATAATCTTACCTTTAGGGCCCATTCGCGATGCCCCATCAAAGAACATCTGCCACACTTTCTCTTCTGAGGTTGCATAAGACTCGAAGACTTCATCAGGGATATCTTCGTGAAGTTTTGAATGTTCTGAAACTGGATGAGAAGCCAAGAACTCTGCAAGGGCCTGGCCTTTAACCGCCTTCTGAGGCGTGAAGATCATGTCGTATTGAGACAATAAAAGTGCCCACTTAGCCAATCTTGAATTCAATGATCCTGGCTTCGTCATAAGAAGACGCAATGGGTTTACTCTGGAGATGACATGTATGGTTTGGCCGACCAAATAATGTCGTGTCTTCTGAACAGCGAAGACGAGAGCTAAACACTCTTTCTCGATAGGGTTGTAGCGAGATTCCGCTCCTATGAGAGTTCTGCTCAGATAATAAATGGCCTGCTCGTGGCCATTGTCGTCCTTTTGAGCGAGGAGGGCACCGAGGGAGTAGTCCAGAGCTTTTGCATAAAGTAAGAATGGTTTCCCTGATGTAGGAGCCACTAAGACTGGAGGCTTTGTGAGGTACCTCTTGATGTCTTCATAAGCTTCCTGGCAAGCTTGATCCCATACGAAGGAAGCACCCTTTTTCATGAGTCGGGTGAACGGTCGACAGCGGCCTGAGAGATTTGCAATGAATCTTCTGATATAAGCTAGCCTGCCTTGCAAGCCTCTGAGCTCTTTGAGATTCCTCGGTGGATGCATGCTCTGAATGGCTTTGACTTTGTCTGGGTCAAGATGAATCCCTTTTGATGTGACAATAAACCCAAGGAACTTGCCGATTGAAACTCCCAAGAAGGATTTTGTCGGGTTCATTTTCAGTTGATGAGCCCGCATTATGTCGAACATCGTTCTGAGGTCGCGAAGATGTTCATTCTTGTTGCGGCTTTTGACGGCAATGTCGTCGACATAGCACTCCACCGTTTTTCGGAGATGATCGCGGAAGATTATACTCATTGCCCGCTGATAGATTGCTCCGGTGTTCTTCAGTCCGAAGGGCATTACAGTGTAGCAGTATACCCCAATGGTGTTCGGAACGAAGTATGCTTCTCGTCGTCGGGATACATCTTAATCTGGTTGTATCCTGAAAAGCCGTCCATGAAAGACATTCTTTCGAATCCACATGTGTTGTCGATCATGACGTCGGTGATGGGCAGTGGGAATTCGTCTTTAGGACAGGCCGTGTTGAGATCACGATTGTCGATGCAGATCCGTATTTTCCCGTTCTTTTTGAGGACGGGAACGATATTAGCTACCCAATCTGGATGTTGTTCCTCCTGGATGAAGCCACATGCAATGAGCTTGTGAACTTCGGCTTCAATAGCTTCCATGATGTTTGGGCGAAACCGACGTTGTTGCTGCTTGACTGGCTTGACGTCAGGCTTGATGTTTAGACAGTGCATAGCGACCTGTGGATCAAGTTCGGGCATATCTTCGTAGCTTCACGCGAAGACGTCTATATACTCTCTTACGAGTATTATCAATTCTTCCCTTTCTGTAAGTGATAGGCTTTCACTTATAAAGATGGGCTTAGGGTGGTCTTGATTACCCAAGTTGACCTGCATCACCTTGTCTTCAGTGGTGGTTCGCGCGATTCGAATCGCTTTTCCCATTGAAGGTCTAATTGCTGGGCCCATGGTTCCTCGTCAGTGGCTTCTGCGGGCTCCAATTGACTGCTTGAGGTCATATTAGCAGTGAGGTTTTCGAACATTCCTCCTATACTGACATCTGAATCCCACTCGGAGGATGAGGCTGAATGTGATGGAACTGATCCATCGTCCTTGGCTTGAACCGTTGCTGACGATGTGGGTGTAACATACCCTAACCCCCTGCGTGTACTATCATAGTAATTTGCAGGCTTCCCTTTAGGCACAAAGTTCCACATCAAACCGCGCCTTCCTTTCCGAAATTCAGGCCTGCTCCATGCTTCAAGTCGTATCCCATTTTCTTCATAATATGGCGCGCTGACTGCGCGTAATGAAAGAATTGTGGAGTGTCTGAGTCTGAACTTGAATCTGCGACCGTGGGTCCCCGTGGTTGGGTTCTACCGAAGATTATCGGTAACTGACCTTGTTTGGACGAAGGGATCACCAGCGTGGCTCCTTCTATAGCTTCCATAGGTGTGCTAGCCGCACTTGGCTTATGTACAGGCATGTGTAGGGAGCTATCCGTAATGGATTCAAATAGCCCAACAGTCGCGGGATAATCAAAAGAAATATTATCATTAATTACCCATTCACCTTCATCCTCTGAAGGAGTATTACATAGGGGATTATTGAGACATGCTATAATTGGTTCACCAATCAGAATGGCTGGCGTGCCTGCTTCGGATTCTGAATCTGCCTCATTGCCACTTTCATCATCGTCCGGCAATGATTCTTTAGGTGTTCCACCGGCCTCTTGATACAGGAGAGCGTCGGTGAAGTAGTTTTCCACCCCTTTGAATGGTTACTTTTCAGCAAAGACAGTTCGTACTGTCGCGTCATCTTCAACATATTTGAAGCATTGGTGCAGAGTAGAGGGAACGATCCAGTTGACATGGATCCATGGCCGTCCCAGCAGCAGGTTATATGATGTGTCAGCGTCAATGACATAGCATGTCACTTCTGACTTCAGGCTCCCGATTCTGCAACGGAGTCGAATTTTCCCCAGTGGATGACTGCTCCCGGCGTTGAAACCGTATATTGTAGTAGTGGTTGTGGACAACCTGTACAGTGGTATACCGAGGAAGTAGAGAAGCCTTTTGGGGATGATGCTGAGTGCGGACCCCGGATCGACTTGTATCCTTTCAATGCATGTTGAACCAATATATCCGGTGTAGTACAGAGGTCGATCGTGCTTGTTGTCTTTGAGAAGCATATCTTCTGCCGTGAATGTAATAGCAGGCACCTTGGATTGTGTATGATGACATTCTGGGTAAGGAGACTGAACGTCGTTGTTAGGGATCTCAGGCATGCATGTCAGAAAGGATTCTGAATTGGCTAGCGCCTCCCTGAGAGCTTCTCTTGTTTCTTTCGAGAGGCGAAGGAGCTCGTGTATAGTGATACGAGCTGGGATATTGGCCAGCTGAGCCAATATGTCAAACCGAAATGGCGTATCAAACCTTGGCCTGGTGGTTTCTTCAACACGTGATCGAATCGTACCTCCTTAGGCCTCTCTTTTCCCTTGGTTGGGATTGGAGTGGATGCTGGTACTTGTACTGACGTCGTTTGCTGTTGTGTCTCGTCAGTAGACTTTTCATACTGCCTCAAGTATGATTTTTCGGATCGGGTGCCCGTCTGTTGAGGCGTATCGGCTTGCGCCGTGCAAGCAAGCTTTTCCCCTTCTGAATCGCTGAGAGAAGCTGATGTAAAGTTCCCATCGTCTGGCAGGATGGAAATGACATTGCAAGATTTGCCCTTTGACTTGGGCTTCTTTGAATCCCACTGTACGTCTTGGACGAGGTCGGGTGTATCCACATGACTTCTCCTGTCTCCAATGTTAAGAGAACAAGACCCTTATTGTTTTGAGTTGTAGCTGGAGGATGCTTGACGTCCAACCGTGGAGCGAGGACTGGATAAGTTCCGTTAGGAACTGTGACCTTTGGAGTTTTGCCGAACTCGAGGGTCACCATATTGACAGTGACTTTCTTCTGCTCCGTCTTCAACGTTAGAACCCCGACATCGACCAGGGCTTGTATTCTGTCCTTGAGGATATAACACTTGTCAGTAGGATGATGGATCATCCTGTGGTAGAGGCAGTATTTAGGGTCGTTTGTGCGCCCTATCTCACTGGGACGACGAGCATCTGGCAGTTTCATTTTGTTCCCTTTGTGGAGCAGATGGAATATCGTGACCACCTGATCGTCTTTGAAGGAGTACTGCTTTGGAGGGAACTTAGGCTCCTGATTGTTGAAGCCGCTCTTCTTGGCCTTCGACTGCACATCTCCGGATAACTCCACAGACATAGTCTCTTTGCCTTTAACTTGAGAAGATTGCGGTAGGTCGCTACGCCCTTTGTTGTTCATCCCCACTTGCCTCTAGGGGCGGATGGTTCGAACTTTTTAGCCGACTTCTCGGCTATCTCTGCTTGTTCGACCAATTCCTTCCAAGTGTGGGCTTTGACAGCCCCCATGCGAACTTCCACTTGGTCTAAGAAGTTGTGTCTGCATGTCTGTAAGAGCATAGGTAGTGGCATCCCTGCTGGGCACATCAAGGATAAGTTTCTGAACCGTTCAATGTAGTCACGGACAGATTCGCCCTTCCTCTGCACAGTGGAGAGGAGCTTGTCCATGGTCACTTCGGTATCGTCCTCATAGAAACGAGAGAGGAACCGAGTTTTCAGGTCGATCTAAGAGTTGATAGAGCCCGGGGGAAGACTTCGGAACCAGTCAAATGCCACCCCTTCAAGGTGCCAATGAATAGCTTAGCCATGATGGCGTCATTGCTTATAACATTACCAGTCTGAGACCGGAAATAGTAGATATGCTGATTTGGCGAGCTCTTTCCGTCATAGGTATGCAACGTTGGTGGTTTGAACTTCGGTGGATATGGTACCGAATCCCACTCCAGCGGATAAGGACGGACTGCCCCTACCTTCTTTAATTCATCCCTCTGAGCTAGGGATGCGATTTGAGCCTGGAGGCCCTTAAGGACTTTGGCGTCTAAGGAAGAACCCTCCTTGGATTTCTCCGGCTTGGGTTGCTCATTGCTGAAGTGTTCCTCCTCATCGTGATTGCTCCCGACATCATTGTTATTCCGGTTACTGAGGAGTTGAGCAAGCATCTGTTGAATATTGTCCAAGGCTTCTTGCTGGGTTTTGGAAATTTGCTCTTGAGCTTCCAGGCGCCGACGAAGGTCGTCGTTAACATTATCAGCCATATTGACTGATGCTCTGCCCGTTCGCATCGAGCTAACTGTCGCTGAAGAGGCGTATCCACTATCTTCATCTTCTTCGTCCGATGATTGGAGTGATCTCCTGGGCTGTGACGAGGCTAGGGCCGTCGAGGAAGAAGGCTGCTCGTAACTGTAGGGTATTGCCACCCTGGATCTGGTGTTTCAGAAAACACCTTCTTCATGCACCAAGACTTCGCCTAAGCCTGGGCTGTAATCTGGATCTGGGGACTCTCGTCCTCTTCCGGTCATGTTGACGGATACGGAGGCTGGATCTCGTGAGGTGCTCCTTTTGCGGTGTTTCCTCGGGGCCTGTACCGATAGCCGATCAAAAACTGACCGTCGTCTTGGAGGCGTGGCGGGGATTGGTCCCAGCCGGCAATGGACCGAGTGGAGTGTCACCAGCTGACATCCCACTTGTTGACAACAGGGGGAAGAGGTTTGTCTATCCGTCAACAATTTCCTCAAATCAGACCTGGTTAGGTCTCTGCAATCGAGCGCAAAGGCTCTTTTAGATCGCACATAGGACGATGTCCTGCTTCTTTTATCCCTGCAGATGGGATTAGCACTGAATAGTGCTTTGGTTCTAGCTTCGCCATCAGGCGTGAGCTTAGTGCTTGACGCACTGGAAAGCGAAGCACGCCGTGGTGCTTTACCCGCTATGCTGCTGCGAAGGCAATTAGCCTTAGATAGTACTTTGGCTTCAGCTTCGCGGTCATGGACCCTGCGCGTACGCTGTGGTACAGTAGCTTCGCTCGTGAGAACGAGGTCGGCGCGAGGCATTGCTGCTCTTAAATTGGACGACGGTATGATTGCCGTCGTAACTTTATGATTGGAGCAGACAGGCATCCTGCCTTTTTCTTCGCGAGAGAGGCGCGGTTTAGGCGTAGCTACGCCTGAAGCTTCGGTTGAAGACTTCTGTTTAGGCTTCCATACCTGCCTTGGCAGAGGAGACTTAGGTTCGCAAGGAACCTGATCAGCCACACGCGAGGCTAAGGGGTGTTGGCAGAATTCTGCTTCCGGTTTCTGCTTTGAAACCTTGATCGTGGAAACCTTCCTATGCTTCCGTGCTCGAAGCATTGGGCCACCCCCAGAGAGGACTTCTTCAAATCTTCCTTGATCAAACTGAACCACCAAGTTCTCACAAGTAAAGGAATCAGACTGCGGACGTGCTTCCTTGTTGCGCCAAATAACCGCAGTAGGTTCGTAGAGAACCTTTTCTGTCTCCGCAGAGACTTTCCTTGAAGATTTAGCCAGAGGGGTTCTGGCTGCACCGGCTTTTCTGAATTCAGAGTTAGACCCGAAGGTCTGTTCGTCGCATTGCGACACTTGATTCTCGGCAGTGGAGAATTTCCTCCCCAGCGGAGTCGCCATTTTGTTTTCCATTATGTTCGCAAAGGGGGAAAACTTACAAAAAAGAGTTTGAGGAGCTAATTACAAGTATTCTTAAAAAGATTACAAGTAGATCTCCTCAGAGATTCTGGAGAAGTGTGCCGATAGGAGTCTGGTCAGCGCGCGACCACTTTGTCCCTTTGACGATGCGAGCGATGAGATTCCCTTCTCGCCTGGTTCGGGGAATCAGAGAATAGAAGGTTGGTAGAACCCTCTTGCTGCTTCTCAAAATCGCCTTCAATTAGGAATTCCTTCTCGCCTGGTTCTGGAGATTCCTTGAGAAGAAGGTATTAGGGTATCAGCACCCTGATTAGAGAAAGCAATTCTCTAAAAGATCTCTGAATTCGAGAGTACACGGTGCTTTTTGAAGAACTCTCTGCTTGTGGAGTCCTCTTGTGTATGTCTCTCTCCTCTCTCTTTTTTTTCCTTGTGCCCCTGGTGGGCTATTTATAGGGAGAGCAAGGGTATAATCGTCCCTTGAAAATATGGAAACAGATTGAATCGAATCTGTTTAAATTCGGAAAGTAGCCTTGCTGCGAGGCTAGGATCAGCTTTTGCGAAGCTAGAATTGGCAGGTCGGTTGATCTTCTTGATCCTTTCCATATCGTTGGAGGATTTCCCCTAATCTTCTTACTCGTTTTAGAAGAGTCAAGAGGTTGTGGCAATCAACTGCCAAATTTGATCTCTGATTTGATCTTAATTGGATTTGATCTGATTGGATCCGATCTCATCTGGAGATTTGATTGGTCAAAGGTTGACCATAGCAGACCAATGGCGGAGCTGCCCGCATTGAGCTCGTAGCGGAGCTAGAGGCAGTTTCTGGCGAAGTCCGAAAGAAACCCTTTGGCGGAGCTGGAAGTCCTCTGTGGCGAAGTTGCGAGTTAGCTTCCTGGCGAGGCTTTAGATGGCTTCAAGGCGAAGTCGAGTGATATTAGTCTCTCAAGCGAGGCTATCCCTTTGGGCTCATGCGATGCTAAGTGTTAGCACCTTAGACCTGCTGAGGTCTGTTTAGAAACAATCCGGGTTCACTGTCTGCTTGCTGGATCAGTGGAGTCCAAGTTGCTTCCTTGTCCCTCGGAGATGGGTGAAAACTGGTCTTCAGCTCGTCTGTCACTTGTCTTTTGTAAATGTCAACAAGTTTAGACATTGTTCGGACCAATGAGAATCTTGTCTTTTTTAAGTGTCAACATGCACGTTGGCCAGGTTCCTGGTCCGGTCGACCGGCCAGAGAGCTTTGCTCTCTGTTTTTGACGGTCGACCGCGGGCTTCTAACGGTCAAATTTTTGACCGTTGGTGGTCGACCGCCAACCGCCAGGACTGACAAACAGTTCCAACGGCTAGTGTAACGCCCCGATCCAGCGGGTACGGAGACGTTACTGCGACTTATATACGCAGGTCGAAAATACCCTCACGTATATACGCTAAGCATCAGTACAGGCAAGAATCAGAGTACGGAAGCACGTGGTGCATTATACATTCCAACATAAGAGCACAGTTACAAAGTTATCACAGAAAGTGATAAATATTACAAGAATATTACATCACCAATATGGCGCAATTGCGAGAATACAAGGAGATATACATGTATGAACAGTACAAATGGAGCTCAAAGTCATAACAGGAAAACTCTAGAGCCGAACAGGAGCCTAGAAGGATGAGGCTCAGGACGGTCTGCTGGAGATCCACGCTACCGCTGCGCCACTCTGATCAGCAACTAGGAGAATCCACACGCTCCAAACTCCAAGACCTGGACATGAGGATTCAGAGGAGTCAGAACTCCCTGGCGAGTGGTGATGCGAAAGCCAGATGGCGAGCATTGGTAAGCACACGTGTATCGATAAATCCGAATCATATCAAGTAGGGAAGACTCATAGTATGATCCGATAAGAGCAGGAGACAGGCAGGATAGAATACAAGTAGAAAGCAGGATATGAACAGGTATAGTATAATAATCATAAAACCGAAAATCCGAAGTAAAATCCGATACAAGCAAACATGGCAAGGCATATTACAGATTCATAGCTGGCATCTTTTATTATTATTATTACTCGTCTTACCCTGATGTCTAGATATGTGAACTAGCGTCCCAGCGCACATATATCCACATCTGAGTAAAGTAAGGTTGTTATTGGAAACCAACGGGGGTATCAACGAACAATGTTTACAGTGGGTCCCGTACATACCCGGGACCACGGCCCAGGATTGTTCCGTTGCTTGGTGGACGGAACCTGCCGCAAGGCGATCAGGAGGGTCTTATAGATGCCCTTATCAAGATGGTACCAAGAAGGAGGGAGCCAGCACTCCCCTCGGTCGCCTGGAGGCCCACAGGTCAGACCGGAAGTTTTAGTTGCACAACATGCCTAGTACCACTATAAACACGAACATATATTGATAGCCGCAAGTTTCCCCCGACCCGATGCAAGTTGTTCCTTTTATGATTTATTATGTAGTTATCAATTTACGGGAATAGCAGGTGCAAGACATGATCAGGAGTTCAGAAGTACATGAGTACTATAGATTCAGGTCACTGTATATATAATACAGGATAACAAGTACAAGATTCAAGTCACTGCGTGTAATGTAGGATAACAAGTATAGTATTCCCGTAAATGTGATAATCACAGGTCAAGTATTAATATTTTCAAGAGGCAAGTGATAAGTCATGTCATAGTAAGAAGCAAATGTCAAGTGGCAAGTCGGGTGTCAGGTGATGACACACCAGTTGACAAGTGATACAGACAGGTGTCAGGTATTAGCATGTAGAAGATAGATATCAAGCAAAAGCATGTCAGGTGTTAATATATCAAGCATGTACTTGGCAAGTGATAAATAATAGTTGAGCACAATCAAAGAAAGTGTTGTTCCAAACAGCATAAATCGTGAATAATACAAGTCGACCAGATGAAATGGGAAAGCCAAGAGGAAAGCGAGAACACTCGCCTAAGTCTTTAGAAAATACAGTGAAATCCCCGATCTCCGGAATCCAGGAAATCAACGCGTTAACGCGTTTAAAGGGAAAGTGATAGAGAGAGGAGAAATCAAGAGAGAGGAAGAGAATGTGAGAGAAGAGAGAGAAAGTGAGAGCTAGAGAGAGAAGTCCATGGAGAGAGAGCACAGGGAGAGAGAGTGTGTACAGAGGGACGCGGGTTTGAGAGTGAGACGCGGGGGTCGCAGACGCGGGGTCGCGTCGCATAGACGCAAGGTTCGAGACCCGCGTTCAAGTTATAACACGAGAAGAACGCGGGCGCAGACGTGGGTTCCGCGTCGAGTCAACACGAGAAGAACATAGACGCGAGCATGGCTCCGCGTTGCGTCGATGCAAGAACGCGAAGGCCGCGTTAAATATTTACTTAGACGCGGGGGGTAAAATCCGTGTCTAGAAATCAACAGACAGAAAGAGAGAGACAGGGAAAGAGGGAGAGTGGGACGCAGGTTTTGGGAGAAAAAGAGGAAACGCAAGTTTTTGATCTCCCAAGTTTTGGGAGAAAATCAGTGAAGGAAAGAAGAAGGAAAGGAAAAGAAAGAAAAAGAAAAGAAAGAAAGAATGGAAAGAAAGAAAGAAGGAAAGGAAAGAAGAGAAGGGAAGGGGTGGTAGCTGGCGATGGCCGGCGGTCACCAGCGGCGGCCGGAGTTGGCCGGAGAAGGCGGCCAAGGCTCCAAATCCAAACCAATTGTGGGGTGCAAGTGTAGTTCATTTGGTGAAAATGGAGTTTTGAAACGAGGCTTCGGAGAACGAAGCTATACCTCGTTAGAAAGAGTGTTCCGAGGAGAGAAAGATGGCGTGATTCGTGGTGGCCAAGATGGTGTAGGTAGTGGTGGAGAAGGAGGAGAAGGTGGTGGTGGAAATGGTTACTTTGGTGGAAAGAGAGGAAGAAGAAGATGGTGGAGGTGGTGTTGTTGTGGTTGTTGTTGTTGGAATGGAGGAGGAGATGGAGGAGAAAGAGGTGGAGGAATTGGTGGTGGAAAGTGGAGATGGTGGGTGGAGAAATGGCCGGCCAAGGCAAGGCCCATGGCTGCCATTCGTGGCCTGTTGGCTGTTAAAGGAAGGAGGAAAGAAAAGTTAATGAAAGAGAGAGAAAGAAAGTGGGGTTTATATAAAGGAATGGAAATGAATATTATAATGTTGCCTTTGCTTATGAAAGAAACTTTGCGTCTCTTGCCAATTAAAATTGCTGCGTCCCCAAAAGTAGAATCCGCGTCTAGGCAAAAGGGAGCCAGACGCGGAAATAAAAACCGCGTCCAGGAGTAAAGACGAAAGATTTGCGTTTGCCAGAAAAGACGAAAAGGCATGGTGATAAGATTCGGAGTTGATCTTGCAGGACAAGCATTAAATGCACATTGGAGAGGATCTCTGCATTAAATGTTGAATCCAGGTTGGTGAAACTCGCGTCTAGCGAGGAGAGAGAAAAAGAGAAAAGTAGAATATCTGGATAAAATTTCGGTATCTGGGAAAACACCGAAACCTCCGGAAAAGTCCAAAAATAAAGTAGTTTGGAAAGCTTCCCAAAAATTCTCAAAAATAATAAATATTATATAAATATTTTTAGTGAAATCGGTTTCCATAAATTCAATCTCATTTTTAAAATAAAAATCTTGAAATCAAACGTCAATACCGGTCTACACCGGGTCGGCCGGATTTTGATAAAATCTAAAAAATCTCAGAAAATGCCAGAAAGGAGGAAATATAATCCTAAGAAGTAATATGAAAGCAGAATTTAGAAATTTGATTCCAATTGTAAACTAAAATTCTGGGAATTAACCAGTGATACTGGTCGACACCAAATCCAGGGGAATTTTGATAAATTTAAAAAATTCTCAGAAAAAGTATTTAGATAGAAAATGTGATTTTAAGAAGTTACAGGAAAGCCGTTTTTAGAATTAAAAATCTGAGAATCGGTCCGCGGTATTGGTCGACCCCGGTTTTGAAGATTTTCAACTTAATTCAGGAAAATTTCAAAAAATCACGAAAAATTTAGAATATTAGAAAATGATGTTTGAAACTGAAATCGGTCAAATCAGAATACCAGAAAGTCTAAATCGAGCAATACTCTAGGATTGGTCCCCTGGTTCAGAGTAGGGCTGACTCCGAGTTCACGAATCCAGATCCAAGGCAAAACGATCATATAAATAACTCATAATACAAAATAAATACCGAAAGTAAATCAAAAAATACGATCAGAAAATATAAATACGCAACTAAGTACGTATTCGGGGAGCGGGGTGTTACAGCTAGTTTTTGTTGGAGGGCTATTTAAGCCCCATTTCTTTGGGATTTTTACAAGATTTTTAGAGCAAAAATTTCTCCTATTCCTAAGTGTTTTTACAAGGTTTTCAAAAGTGTTTTAGAGTCAAAAGATTCATCTTATTTGTTTTAAAGTGTTTTGTTTATTTCAAAGAAAATAGGTTTTTGGGAATTAGTTTCTTGGTCTAAAATTCTATATCTATTTGGTATTTTCCCAGAGATTTTCTTTGATCAAAACACTTATTTTTCACACTTGAGCTATATCTCCTATCCTATCTATTTAGAATCATTTGTTTGTGGAAAAGGATTTGGTTTGTGGTTGAGATATACCACTTGTTGTAAACCTTTCTTTGTTAGTTGCTCCCTCTTTGGTAGAGGTTGAGGTTGTGGTTTACTCCCTCTTGGTGAGGTGGAGTTGGTTGGTATTTGTATCCCTCTTCGGTAGAGGTGGATTTGGTGGAGTTCGGTACTCCGGTTTTCGGTAGACCATTTGTATTGCCTCGGTGGAGGTTGTATTGGTTGAGAGAGGAGTTCGGTACTCCTAGTGGATTGGAAATCCTTCTCGGTGAAGGCGGGGACGTAGAGCTCAGTGCTCGAACCTCGAAACACATCTTGTTGTTTGCGTTTGATCGATTGACTCTCAACTCTCTCTCTTTATTTGTGCATAGCATCATTCATATTGTCATATCTTATATGCTTGTGTTGTGCTTGCATCTATTCATATTGCTCATTCATATTATATGCTTGGCTTATGTGTGTGTGCCTCACTTGTGCTTAACCACGAGAGCTTCATATAGCGCCTCAACTCTTATTCAGAGGAATCAAGAGGAGTTAGTCCAGAGCCCTTCACGGGAAATTCGGCTACACTCGTTGGTTGTACTAAGTGTTGTTGCAAATTAGTTTTAATTTTCGCATTTAGTTTTTAGATTAGCACTATCACCTATTCACCCCCCTCTAGGTGATTTCAACAACTACATAAATCCACTTGAGTTCATGATTTAATTGTTCTCACTTTACATTTACATGAATATTTATTGGATACTGATAAATGATTATTTTCTATATCCTTGATATCGATATGATACTCATATTACCTGAATATACTGGTACTTAACCTAAGATGTGCGGAACTAAGTGTCACACAGGACAAAGTGTCACACCACGCATGTGGTGGGGGCAACCTCTTGAGTCCCATGGGGGCCACCTCTAGAAACCTCCGTCAATGGATCTTTTGTCTCATGTCTCCTGTTATCCTGTTACATGTTATTGTTCTTATTTCTTGATAGTTAAATATATGACAAATATAACATGGGGTTGGAGGAAACTGAACGGTTGGCTAGATCTTGTCGAGTGAATGTCTTGGATCCATATTTGTCCCACTGCAGAGGACGATAGTGCTGGCTACCGACTGTATACAGCTCATGGAGCTTTCTTTTTCTTGCTCCCCTCTTAGCGGAGGGCACTGGTCTCAGCAGTCAGGGGACTGTTTAAAGTCGTGATCCCGGGTTTGCACGGGATACACCCACCTGATTAGAGCTTCTTGACCATTGAGTTTTCAATTAATATAATTAAATTATATATACAATGATAACATTAGGAAAGCTGATATTTGGTTACTTTCTTTTTCGGATAATGGTACTCGTATGCTATATTCGGATGGGTCCGGCAGGTGTACGGGCTCCAATATGGACTGCCAGTGGTCTGTGACAATGAAAGAGATTGACTAAAATGGATACTAGTTATTATTATTGTATAATATTAATATATTATTCGTCATCTGCATGATATCCTGTCATGTATATTGTATTGAATTTATGGATATTCTTGTTTTCTAGCACGCTATTGTGTACATATTTCTGCACTTCATATATTCTCTGTAGACACACTATTCCTGTATATTCACAAACATTATAAAATGATTATTTATATTTATTTCATCTGTAAGCGCTCATATTAATTATTGATATTGTTCATGATATTGTTACTACTAATTACACAATTGACATGGAAATACACTTTAATTACATAAATTAATGTCATTGTAGTTTTATCATATATTGCTTATGGTTGTATTTGTAACAAAGTTCTAACATTATAATTGAAATTAGTGTTATAAAACAGATAAAATAATTGTAATATATACCGATAGTATAGTTATATCGTAATACTAATATTAAATCATGTACTATATATTATCGTGATTGTAATATTATTATGATATACTATTACTGTTTCCTTCATTTTACCACTCACTAGGTCGCTTTTTGACAACCCTGAGGTTGCTTCTTCAGGTTGGAGCTCAGAGATTTCATAGTACCTGATATTTCACGGACCATTTGTAGGAGACTCGTCATCAAGTACCTGATATTTCACGGACCATTTGTAGGAGACTCGTCATCATTATTATTTGTAAATATCTTTATTATTTTGTCTCTTCTTCTTTATTTATTCCGTTTTCATATCTATATGATCACTGACCCTTTTGTAGGCATTCTCATACTTATTTTAGCTGAATTTATATCATGTATATTATGTTTATTTCTTGTACTGAGACTTAATGCGTATGCTAGGGGCATTTTCTTATGTATATGTGTCACCTTGCCTAATTTTTAAAAAATAATTTTTTTTTGCCCCTTGAAAGTTTCAAACCCGCAACTTTCGGGTTATTAGCAGACGCTCTAACCAACAGAGCTAATATGCATTTTTGTTAGAGTGTTCAGTCATACATGTTAATAATGTTTAGTGTTTAAAATAAGCCGAACAGAACTGGTTCCAGAACCAGAACTGTCAGATTCTGGAATCGAAACTGGCAGGCCCCAATCTGGTTCTGATTTCTCTGACCCCGGACCGGGAACTACCAGTCTGGAGCCGAGGTTGGGTCTAACCACCACTTATTTATATATTTTTATTTTCTATTTTATCTTTCCTCATTTAACTTGACATTGCTCACCCCTCAACTTTCACCCCAATGTAGAGTAATTCGCGGGTCGACCTGCGCGTTAGTAGTAATGAGTTGGAACGGGGCGGGAAGCCCCTCCTGGGGTCGGGGGCGAAGCCTCTGAAATTTTTTGGATCGATTTTTTGCTGATCTTGTTTTATTTGTACTCACGATGAGTTTTGTGGGGACTGGCTGAAAAAATAAGGCATTTTGTGAGGACTGCGATCATGATCGCAATCATATAAAGACTCAGAAACATGACATTTTTGTGAGGACTGCGATGACTGCGATCATAATCGCAGTCCTCATAAATAATGAATTTTATGAGAACTGCGATCGTGATCACAATCCTTAGAAATACGACTGTGATTATTTTATGAGGACTGTGATCATGATCGCAATCCTCAGAAATACGATTGCGATCATTTTACGAGGACTGCAATCATAGTCGTAGTCCTCAGAAATAAAGTATTTTTGTAAAGATTGCGATTATAGTCGCAGTCCTCTATACTGTGATCATTTTGTAAGAACTGTGATATCGCAGTCCTCAGAAATAAGGCATTTTCGAAACGGTCTGCTTTTTTTTGAAGCGATTACTTAAGGTCATTTTCATCTTTCGCTGTTGATAAGTGCTTCAGCGCTTGACACGTGGACGCACATCCTTACTTTAAAAAAGAAGTGACTGAAGCAAACAAAATTATGAAGCTAAGTTTTTTTTAATTACAATTCGACACAGGGGTGTAGCGAAATGCCCACATAATTTATCAGATTCAGTTTTTAATGTTGGTTATTCATTTTTAATATTTCTTCACATGTGCCTATTTCACAGAGAATCAATCAATCATATAGTGTTATATACATTATGTTGGGAAGTAAATGAATTGACTTACAATTAATACTCATATTTATGAAAAATAAGTGTATATTTACAAAGTTAGTAGATTACAAGCCAATTTACCTGCTAGTGAGAAATCAAACCTGTTTTTAGAATCCATATTAACCCAATAAGTCATCAGTAGGCTTAGTAGTTAAGTCGGATTTAGATCTTCCTTTAACTCATATAAAAACACGAATTGGTGTAAATTATAGAAACAAGTTAAACATCAATATATGATGGTAGCAAGCGCATGAGCATAAAAGAGACGCCTTGCATGGATATGTTTCATGATGTGTAGATTTAGGAAGTTATTTGAAGGGAACCAAAGCTAATTGATTATTGGCTTTCCACATCTGTACTGGTGAGCAAGATTCATGGTTGCTTGTATACGATGTCATTAATGATTTAGCTATTTGTACCGCTTTTACTTGATATATGTTAAAATTGTTGGGAAACAATCTGTATGCTCTGATACTAATTATTGTGATTTCAGGGGAGGATGCTCCTACGACCGGATGACTGGAACGGCACAGTGAAAAAATCACAGGATCTACTAAGGCAACATAAAGAAGAGAAGAAGAATGTATTTAGAGGTAAATAGAAAGTCAATAAACAATATAACGTGATTTCACCGATCAAACAGTCGTGTGTACGTCCACGGGAGAACGGAGAGAAACTTTATTAAAACTTTGAGGGAGTACAATAAGAATTACTTATACCTCACACTGAGAAGAGTACAATCCTTGATGGCCACCAAAAACAGCGAACCCTTGTGGCTAAACTTCTCTCACGAATTTCTGACCTAAATGAATTATACTCTTAAGAATAACAAATTCATTGGGATTCTCTTAGAATACATTGAAGGCCACTCCTAAAAGGTTATTATAAACTATAGAACTTTCCTATTTCTAAACAAACTCAATCAATCAGAATAAAGTAAATTTGAATCCAACTTGAACTCAAAATAGATGCAGAAAAGAAAATTGTCAGATCTGACATTAATTAGCTTTACAATGTATTCTTGTCATAATCCTAACAATCTCCCTCTTAACTTGAATACTTTCAAGTCTGAGAATAGCCACCATGCTCCATGTGCTTGCATCAACGTACAATTAAACAAACTTGACTTCATCTCTATCTCACTCCCTCTTCTCCATAACCCTCTCATGAGTTCACAAATTGATTAGGTCGAATAAGTTTGGACCCAACTTGAACTTTTTCACCCAACGATCTCTTTGATTCATACATGATTTATGAGAATTTGCTCCACCATAAGAGTAACGGTCTAGACACCTTATTGTGCACCTAGTCCCAATCTCTCTTCGGGGTACAACTAAACATCTGAACTTGAATCCATCATAGTCTACAATTGTTCCACAACCACCGCTTTTGAAGCTGAGGATAACTGCAATTCACCAACTGTAACTTTCAAATTTCATAACATATACACATTGCTGACGCATTCGGCTTGAAAAACATCACTTGGGCCTCTTTGAAAACTTTCATAAGATCACCTTTCGAGCTGAAACAGAACCCTTCCCTTATATGGCTCAAAGAGAGATGAGATTGTACATTGATTCGGGAACATGACGAACGCCTTGAAGAGTAGTGATGCATCCATCATGAGACCAAAATTAGATTGCTCCTTCGCCAATCATCTTACTTCTAGGAGAATTCTCTATGAAGACTTCTCCCCCTTAAATCGAAGTGTATGAAGAGAACATTTCCCTATTGGAACTGATATACTGTGAACATCTAGAATTTATGACCCATCTATCTTTGTTGTCAACTAATCTGTCTGTAACAGATAGAAGGTCGCATTGTTCTTCATCTCCTCCAATCAGTTCAGTAACATTAGCATCTGGTTGTTTCTTCTTTCGAGGCCAACACTCAGATCTAATGTGCCCTTTCTTATGACAATAGTTGCAGGTCAAATTCTTATGTTTTGAGTTACCCATGAAATTTTCATTATTACTTTTCTCCCTTGAATAATGAACTTGCCCGTAATCATCATGACAAGACTCACCCGTCAACTGGGTGTCAATTTTATCCTTGTTGAGCAGATGCTTCTTGGCCTCATTGACCTTGATTATTGACTTACCTCCACAGATGATAGCTTTCGATATAGTAATAAAAGTGCTTGATTCTCATCTTCTATCTTAATCTCTTTTTTTATCTAAATCATTGATAATAGAGAAAAATTCTGCAATGCGAAACTTGATAGATGTACCTTCATACATGTAAGAAGAAAAAGGCGTTACTTCAGAGTCAACCGATTCGCCAACGACTTCTTCAGATAGCGGTCTTGAAGTTACTCCTACAATGAGGACGCTATTTTCTCTATAGAAAATTCATCCAACACTTTGTCCGTCAAGCAAAACTGAAAGTCGTCATGGCTTTCTCATTCAACTCCTGCCAAGTTTCTTCCTTCATATCTTGAGACTTTTCTCCCTCCCGAGTAGTGCTTTATTCAACCCGTTTTGAGTAAGGATGGCATTCATTCTACTCTGTCATCTGCTGAAATTGATGACGTCATCGAACTTCTGAATATCGAACTTGATTGCAAACATCTTCAAGTTACCTTACTTTGATACCAATTATTTGAAAACAATCTGTATGATCTGATACCAATTGTGATTTCAGGGGAGGACGCCCCATGATCTGATCGACTGGGGTGGCATAACGGAAACAAACCACAGGATCGACTAAGACAACGTGAAGAAGAGAAGAAGAAGGTATTTAAAAGTAAATAGAAAGATAACAAACAATATAACGTGATTTCACCGATCAAACAGATCATGTGTACGTTCAAGGGAGAAGGGAGAGAAACTTTATTAAAATTTTAGGGGAGTTACACCTCACGCTGAAATGATCCGCCAAGAACAACGAACTCTTGTAACTAAGTTTTCTCACGAATTTCTCACCTAGATGAATTACACCCTTAGGAATTACAAATTCATTGGGATTTTCTTGGAATACATTGAAGGCCACCTTTAAGGGGTTATTTATAGATTATAAAACTCTCCTAGTTCTAAACAAACTCCATCAGTCAGAATAAAAGAAATTTGAATCCAACTCGGAGTCAAAACAGATCTAGAAAATAAAACTGTCAGATCTGACATTAATCAACCTTCACGACGTATTCACGTCATAATCCTAACAAAAATTAGCAAGAAAATTTTCATTACTATTGTGTCCTGTATTGTTTCTTCTTTATCTTGGATAAGAGTGATGGCCCCAAATTTTGAATCACAGATCTCTTGCACAATTCCAAAAGGCTTTACTAATGTGCTAAGTGCTAGCATCAGCAACATTGTATGGTTATAATTGTGTTCATGTTGTTATACCTTTAGAGCTCAACTCGAAACTCCATTAAGTAGTGAGTAGTAGTTTAGTGGTTTATGGCAATTTTTTTAGCTTGGTGTTAGTAATAGGTCTGAAAGGGGGGAAGGTACAAATTGCACAAGAACTGCAAAAAGAGAAATGGTAGATTAAAAATGTCAAAATTAGAAGCCAAATCACAAGTACAACTCAAAAGTTGAGAAATATAATTTAGCAAAATCCCCTTATTATTAGTACTTGAATGTTCTAAAAAGAAGAAAGTCTCAAGAAGTGGATTGCCATAGTACTCAGACATGCAAACTTTCATATACATGAGGCTTTCAAAGAACTCAAGCAGCTTCTGCAGAATCCACTGAACTATTTATAACAGATGAAAAACATCCAGATTGCAGATTGAAGCACACATGTACATACAGTTACATATCAGCAGATCATACAGCATAAAGCATTCAACTGCCGACAATTATGTCAAGTGTAGCATACTTTCTGTGACCTAACTACGCTGACTGTCATGTTAGATAACACAAAATATTTTCCTCAAAACATTTTCTAATGAAACGGGGAATTCACTTTAATTTTCTTCCTGGTGGCTTTGGAGTGTGGCGGTTGTTGGCGCCTGATCCAGGATAGTCGTTGCTGATATCCAGATCTATTCTGCCACCAAAGACCGAAGCTATTGCTTCCTTTTTGAAGGTGTTCTGTATTCATCGACAACAATTCATCAAAAGAATCAGTTATTAATGAAATTAATAAGATGTGTACAATATTCTAGCAGAATACTTGTATATAAATTGTGTCCTTGCTTGCTTACACCTCTGCTATGTTATTTTATGCAGCGGTAGGATATATCTCATGAAGAACAGAAGCAAAGTAACGAAGTCATGCATGATAGCACTGCCTTCGGTTAGAAATGATTGTCCCAATTCATTTGTTTGCATGATCGAATATTGAAGAAAAGATAATTAAACTTAATGTCTACCTTCACATCTAGCGCTTTTGCATACATGGTTATTTTGAGAGATTAATTAGCTCCAAGTAATGCAATTATAAGAAAACATATTCATTATCTATTTCAAGTACCTGAGGAGTATCATTGAGAGCTTGAAGGTCTAAAGTATCTTGAAGCATTCTCCGAGACCCTGGAGCACAAAAGTAGTCAAGTGGCTAAATAAGAGAGAACAAGAAGCTATTCTTTCTATAACAAGTGGGCTAAGAGATGACGATTACTTACTTGTTGAAGGAATAGCATTCAAGGAAACAATGAGCTGAAAGAAGGCCAACAGAATCACTAGTTGCTGAAATGAGAACCTTTCCATGGCTACCAAGCTCTCTATGTGTACCCTGTCTAAACTCATGAGGTCTCCTTTTATGTAACCTCCTATTTATCATGTGGACTTGCATAAAGATCTTCGGCACATATGCCTCATAAGCTCACTAGAGTCAAAAAGGTTTGAAAAAGATGCATCGCCATTGCGTAAATGGACATCTACCTAACACACACTCATTTAGTTAATATAATGATGCTGATGAGAAAGGTCTCATCTCCCCACTCCATATCTCCAATATGTCGACGATACCCTTCTCATGAACCAAGGAGATGAAAGGATATGCAAGGGCTAATCGGGAATTCAAGGGTGCATCGACGAGGACATTTTCAACACAAATGAGATCTTTTAGATGATGAGCTGGGAGTTAGGTGTCATGATATGTGGGATAGTGCCATTAACAAATGTAGATTATGCTTAATTGGTGGAAGTGGAGAGGATTAGTTTGTCATTGTAAGTGGAGTGTGACATGAGGACTGATGATGATGCACATTGCCACAAATCACTCCTTGGGGATTTCTACAAGTGGTTGAAGTCACAAGTTCTAAATTGTAGGGAAGATATAGGTGAGAAGCAAGGAAGAAATGGTGAAAAGGGTACTCTTGTGGGCACTCCACTGTCTTCACAAAGATGATACAACTTGCGCACAAAAAATTTGCAGCTCCCTACTTCTAATTAGAAAATGTTGGAGGTGAAAGGGAAATTCAATCACATTGCATTGGTGTGAAAGTCCAAGTCAAGTTCCGCGGATTAAGTCAACTTGTCTTCAGTTTAAGAGTACTCCAGTACAATCATTAGAAAAGATTGGAATAAACTTCACAGGTAAATCATGCAAGTGACATAGCATTGGATGACAAGTCAGTAGCATGATTGCACCCCTTCATGAAAAATGCTTTGCTAATTCTATACTCTATCCATTTGGTTGAAATAATGATGGACAGAATTTCCCAGGCTAATGCATCATGCATAATGTACACAAAGTTCATTAGTTTTTGATAATTAGTTTAGCATTAAAGCATGACTCTCTGGCCTATCGCGTTGAAGCGATATCACACTTCCACATTGCAAATACTGTGATCAAAGTCATGTCTTAACAAATGTAATCATTTGGAATTAAGAGGCTTGAATTGCCTGTAAAAGCACTTGCTTATGCTGAGGTTGGCCACAAGTTTGAGTCAAGCTGCCAGCATACTGATAGAGTTTAGTTTGTATCCTAGAAACATGATTATGAGGAAGCTTTTGACCGCACGTTGATAAATACCTGCTATATAATCAATTAGCATGATTTAGTGTTCTAGATATAGCAGAAATACTAACGGCAAACAATTAATTATTCGGCATAAAACATTTTTTTTAATTACCTTATGAACTACTTGAACATTCATTTATTTCTACGTCTTCTGACCATGTTGAAGGGAAAACTATATGGTTTATGAGCTATACAAGCATCATGAACTTGCACAGGTGATAACTTATCCATGATCATACAACTGAATGCTGCAACAATCATTTCAATCTTTCAGAACTTGATAAAATCAACAAAAATAAATTTGGTGACAAAGCAAATTTATTTATCTATTTTGTGATCCAACCTAAGTTAAAGCAGACTGTGAGAGCAAACACGAAAACGTACATATTTTCGACGCTCTTGTGCTGGAATTGAAGAATATGAAAGCGAATCTTTGAGCTGAATTATGGCGAGATCCATTGATCGAATCAACTGGATGATGGTTGGAGTGTGTTCTCCTTCCATTGAGGATGAACGTGGTATATTCACATGTTCAATTCCGACTTCGAATGAATGAGATATTTAAGTCTAAAGATTGCCTAATTCAAAGTCAAAACGGGACAAAATGTAGCTAAAAGTATTTAGTCCCACATTGGCCGTGGGATGAAAGTTTGTGGTGTATAAATAGAGAAAATTGAGAACAAAGGGCCTGCCCTTTGGGTACTTAGAGTTTTCACGCGCGAAAAGGAGGGAACTATGCCCGCACATGCAGGCATGCGCGCGCCGCCGCTGGCGGCGGCCGGCCGGCCTGGGCCTGGGTCCGGGTTTGGTTTTGGGTTCCCTACCTGGTCTGGTTCTTTTTGAACCAGGTGTCGCGGGTATGGGTTACTCCGCTGCTCGAACCAAACCCGCTCCGATAATCAATCCGCTCCAGATCCAAACAGCCCGCCTGCCAACGGGTGTCTGCGAACGGATCCGAACCGCCCGTGCGGTTGGGCGGTTGGACCGTTGTGCGGTTAGGACAGTTAAACGGTTGCGACGGTTCTGTCTGAACCGTCGCAACTGTTGACTTCTGGCAGACGAGAATGCCCTCTCGGAGCACTATAAATAGCGCTCCAGATTTCCATTCTCAGACACACCAACAACAATCTCTCTCTCTATATTTGAGTTCTGAAGCTCTGCGTTCTGAACTAGCGGTGAAGTTCTGAAGCGACTTCCAGCGTGAAGTGGGAAATCCGTAACTCGGTTTCTGAAGCGACTTCAAAAGGAGATTCTGCAAAATTGTTCTGAAAGGGGAATTAGAAAATTCAACAGATTCTTTTATAAGAATTGTTGTCTGAATCTGGTACTTCTGAAGAAAAATTCTTCAACCTTCCTTCGTCCTCAACAGCGGGTGCTCCTCCAGAGAGTAAAGGCAAATATTCAGTTGAAATTTGTCCTTGTACCGCTGCTTCAACGATTCTGTGAAGGTACTGGTTGAATAAGGTTCGACTGTACGGTGATTTGGTAGTGCTATCCAAATACCGTGAAGGAGTGTTGTATGTTGGGAGACCAGCGTCCATTATCCCGTTAGCACCGGTGCGGGGGACGTAATTGTCTTAAGGAGATTCGCTCTAAGCGTACCTCACTCCAAATACTGTATAAGTGGATTAAGTCCTTTATACAGGGGATATACTTTACAGTATATCGAGATGACTTATATTCAGTCTAATTGGTGTTTAACCAAGGAAGGAAATTAAAAGGTGGTTCTTAAATTAAAGAACGTTTTATTGAACGGAAAACCTCCCACCTGATATTTGCCGACCTGGCCAATTAGATTGTTGATATCTCAGTAATCTTGATTAGTTGTCAGATGTTTCTTGTTAAGCAGAATACCAGAGTAACCAACACTTCGTGCATAATTAGGAATTGTCAAGCAATGCAGCATTCCTTTAGACAGCTAAGTATCAGCTGGCCCCAACAAATTGAGAGCTAGCTTACTACAAGAAAGGGAAATTGCTAGCACTGCACTTCAAAAAGAAATTCCACTTACTAAAAGAGTTTGAGCGCACTAGAGAGCCAAGAGGCCATCTTTCTTCAAAAAAGGCTGCTAGTGGGGAGCTGACGAAACTAAAGAGATATGAACATGAGCGTTCCTGCAGGAAAAAGAAAGCAAATGTAATAATTAACAAGAGTTGTGTTTGTTTCCTAAGTCTTGCTGCATAAAGTACCAAGGGTTGAAAATTGAAAAAGTTATATATATATATATATCTATATATATATATATATATAATATATATATATATATATATATAATATATATATAGGGAGCTGATCCCCTAAGAACGGTCTCACGGATTTCTATGAGAACTTTCATGTGGGTCGTCGGATCTGATAGATCAAATCAAATAAAAACTATATCTCTATCAGATCGACGGTCCACGTGAAAGTTCTCACAGGAATCCGTGAGAACCGTTCTTAGGGGATCAACTCACTATATATATATATATATATATATATATAGATATATATATATATATATATATATATATTAATATAGTGAGTTGATCCCCTAAGAACGGTTCTCACGGATTCATGTGAGAACTTTCACGTGGGTCATCGGATCTGATCGAGATCTAATTTTATTTGATCTGATCTATCAGATCCGACGACCCACGTGAAAGTTCTCACAGAAATCCGTGAGAACCGTTCTCAGAGGATCAGCTCCCTATATAGTGAGTTGATCCCCTAAGAACGGTTCTCACGGATTCATGTGAGAAATTCACGTGGGTCATCGGATCTGATCGAGATCTAATTTTGATACATGGCCTATGAGACCAAGCAATAATTAATCTAATCACTAGCTTTGGTGTGCTCGCTTGAACATGTGTGCACAAGGTAGTGGTTCTATCTCTAATCAAAATCAAAGTGAGTCTTTTATGAGTGTGTGTTGATGAGTATGAGTCCAACTATAAAGATCTGATTCGTTTGAATATAAAGTTTTGATTCTGTCTATCACCAGCCAGCAGAATATTAAAACTAGAAGTCAAGTTTGAGGTAGAAGGATAAAATAACAAGTATTAAAGAGTTTATTAAGTGAGTAAATGTTTATGATATGACTGTATGTGTGCCTTGATGCTGATTTGTAATCTGTTTCATTTTTATCTTGGCTATTTTTCACAAAAATAACATGAACTTTATGTTTTAACACAATATTTCATGAACTCTCAAAATTGTAATAAAGAATCATGAGTTCATTAAAAAAAAGCTGGGGGCTGATAAATTGAAAAAAGGAAAGGAAGGGAAAGGAAAATGTCCTAAAGAAAAAGAAAAGGGTAGACTAAAAAAGGTGTTGAAAAAGAAGCTTTTTTTTTTTCTTTGAGAAAAAATTAAAAAAGAAGCCTCAACTCTACTCTTTATTGCCTGCCCACCTCCCCCCTCCTCCTCTCTCTCTCTCTCTCTCTCTCTCTCTTCTCATCACAACACTATTAATTTCCCAACTGTCATCACAAAACCAAAGGACAAGTGATCCATAAAAGAGCTACCCATTTCATCAAACCCAAAACAAACATGGGTCGCCTCCAATTTCTTACCTTTCTTCTCATTTCAGCTCTTCTTCTCTCAGTCTCTCTCCCTCAAGGTACTCTCCCCCTCTGCAAAACTAATTCTCTGTTTTACTTCATTTTTCTAATATTTCTTTTCTTTTTGGTTGGGTCTGTAGGATACGGAAGAAGGATCAAGGTTGTGAGGCATTATGATGCAGTGGTACATTTGTTTAATCTTTTGGGTGAAGTTTACAGCTTTTCTCAATTTGGGAAGTTTATTGTAATTTTCTTATTTTTGTGGGTGTTTTCAGGAAAATATGTGGGTTGGAAGGGAAATGGCAGAGATGGTGATGGACTACAAGGAGCCAGGAGCCAACACCAACCCGAAGAGTGGAATCTCACCACCATCATCTCCTTAAATAATAAAAAAAACTACCTTAGAATTTGCACAAGTTTGTTTGAAAAAATATATATCTATGTAAAATAGATAAATATAAAGAAATAAGAAAGGTGTATACTTCCCTCAAACGATGTGGAGAGGATTTATATGTTTGTTTTTGAGAGATTTTTTTTTTTTTTTTTTTGTTGGGTGTGTCAATTTCTTGTAATTTGAGAAATGTGTAATATTTCTTGTATTGAAGAAAGTTGGAAATATATAGTTATTGTTTGTTTGTTTCTTATTTATTCGTTATTGGAAGTTTGCAATTTGTAGCTGGCGATCTTTCAAGAGTTTCCAGATTTTTGAGTATTTGGACTTGCGTGGAGATTGTGTTCGGCTACAAATTTGGAAACGTTTTTTTCATATCCGATCCATTTACATCCCTAGTTTTGTAGCAAATCCACTTCTCTCAATGCATATATATTATGTGAAATTCATTTTGGAATGCGATAAAATAAATTTAAAGAGAAATCTTTCAAGTTTAGCATTCAAAATGACATTATAGCATGGTTAGGACTCAACTACCAATATCAACAATTTTCTCATAAATAGCCAAACTTCTTTTTCTAAATGTTTTTGGTTATGTAGCGTCTATTTGTAGAAGAAAAAGTGAGAAAAGTTAACAAAGCTTCAAATATATGACAAGAAAGTCACAAATTCAAAAGATAAATTACAACCAACATAGTGATAACATAATGATGTAAATGTGACAGCTTCAATATACTCTGAGCTAAGTAATCTGTAAATTTTACAGCAAATCGACATTTAAAATGAAAATTTTGTGAAATACATCAGTCCCTAATAAATGTCCCAAACGCTACATTTTCGCTAAAATAAGCATTGTCGCAAATTGTAAAATCGATTAACTCATGCATCTAGAAGCCTTTCTTCTTCAAGATTTCTTCCCTTTTTCCTTCTTGCTTCCCTGATGGCTTACTGATAATCATGGGAAAGGTGAGATGTACTTGAATGCGAGGGTTGGTGCGTGATCCATCTCATTCATCGACACAATCTCCCACCTATAAAAGCAAGACCCAGCTCAGCCATACAATTAATGGTGGGAACTCTACAGATTTGAGTGCCCACAGATTTTTTCCAGAGAAAAATGAGCAACTGGTATTAGAGATGGCCATGGGGAAGAATAGTTTCACTTTCATCCATTGCCAACCTGTAACATTTCACCAACCAAAGATCTCATCAAATATTACACATGAGTTTCAATAACTAAAATTTTCAGTTAATTTCTACTACAGCTTCATCTGATCAACAATGCTGAGGATCCTCAAACAAAAATTAAGAGAAGTTTGAATAAAATCTGATGATCATACAAGAAATTTCATGTATGGAACTACTGACTGAAAGCAAAGTAACTCACTTTCCAGTTCAACCTAAAATTGGTGTTTGGGGGGGGGGGGGGGGGTGGAATCAAAGGTGGATAGAGTTTTTTTTGACTCTATGTCAGAGTCGACATGCACAGAATTGAAATCGATCGATTGAGCGGTAGACCGATGTTGCACGAGGAAGAAGACCCCATTTGGTCCCCATTTGGCCGGTCGACTGATATTTCTGAACCCGACACGGAGCTGATTTGAGGGTTCTTCTTCTCTCTATAAATAGAGGATGTGGACTCATTTTAGAGTAGGATTGATTTCTGAGTGAGTTTTGATTGAACCAATTGTAATCCTCTTATAATCTTGTGTAAATCATCAATAGATCTCTTTTCTGCCCCGAGGACGTAGGCATCTTGTCGAACCTTATATATCTTTTTCTCTCACTTTGTGTGTGTGTGTTGTGATCTAAAGTTTGTGTTCTTAGCATGCTCCAGCCCCAATAAATGGTATAAGAGCTCTAGACAACGCTTGGGCTACGTTTGGTAGATCGGATCATTGATTGGAAGCTTGGATATTCAGGATCTGAAGCTTTTGTTGGATAAAAATTGAATATTTATCGGGTTGGATCTTATCTACAATTGTTTGTGGAGTGGATATTTTGTTTAAAGCTTGGATCTCGAAGATTAGAAGCTTCATTGATAAAAACCGGATTTTACCGTATTGAATCTCGTCTTCAATCTTCGCGGAGAGATCAATGGAAACTCATCTTTGGGTTTCAATTGGAGGTAAAAATCTGAACTTTATTATTTGTCGTTCTATTTGTGTGGTTGAGAATATTGGGGAAAATGGCTGGAGAAAACATCCAGTGAAAGTGATTCTTTTGTAGTAAAGAATATTCAGAATGTTCATCATATGAAGATAGAAGTGGTGAAGTTTGATAGCACAAACAATTATGAATTGTGGAGATGCGAGGTAATAAATGCGCTTAATGCGCAGAATTTAGAGGATATCTTGAGCTTCAAGAGAGACCGTCAGAAGTAGATGAAAAAGTTTGAAAGAAGATGAATAGGACGGTGTGTGGTGTCATTAGGTCTTACTTAACATATGATCTAAAATATGATGTGATAAATAAGACTTCTGCGAAGTCAATTTGAGAGATTCTAGCAAGCAAGTATTTGACGAAGAGTGTCGAGAAATGCTTGCATTTGAAGAGAAGACTTTACCTTTTTCAATTGAAGGATGGAATCTTCATTAGTAATCACATTAACAACTACACCAAGTTTCTCGCAAATTTGAAATTTTTGAATGTAGTGATCGAGGATGAAAACAAAGTGTTGATACTGTTGAGTTCTCTCCCTAATGAGGGATATGAGACCTTTATGCTTACCTTGATCAATGAGATGATATCGCTTAGCTACCGTAAGGTAACTACTGCTCTTGTGAACCTTGAATTGAGGAGAAAAGATAAGAATGTTTTACCAGTGATACATCAGCAGAGGTATGGCTGCGAGAGAAAGTAGTCCAAACTAAAGAAGAAAAGAAGCATAAATCCAATTGGAAGCCCATGGTTGGTAATTGCAAATTTGAAAAAAGATCAGTGTGCCTTCTGTAAAGAAAAAGGATAATGAAAAAGTGATTGTCCAAACCTCAATAAGTCGAAGAAAGAGTCACGATCAAAGGCCAATGTCATGCAGTCGGATGGTAATGATTCTAACTCTTCTTATTTATCACTTTCTTTACACTATCAGGTTGTCATTAAGATGCATCTGAGTGGATATTGGATACGGGCTCTACCTACTACATTTGTCCCAGAAGGGAGTTGTTTGCTAGTTTTGAGGAGCTGGATAGCGGTTTGATGTCCATGAGAGATGATCACACATGCCGATTGATTGGTAAGGGTATAATTCGTATTAGGATATATAATAAGACATTGAGAGAGTTGAAAGAGGTGAGATATATTTCTCGTATGACGAAGAACTTGATCTCCGTTGGAGATTTGGAGGCAGAGGGCTCAGAGAGACTCTTAGAGAAGGCATTCTTAAGATGTCTAGCAGCTCGTTGGTTGTTCTGAAGGGCATTAGACACAACAATGTATATTACTTGATGGGTAGTGCAGATACTAGATTGGTGTCTTCAAGACAGTTGAATGACAATTCTACCAGATCATGGCACAATGGGCACGAACAAGTGGCTTGAAGTCAGATCAAGCATTAGGAGGGGCATCGACTTGCCATATTGGAAGCACGTGACAGTAGTGCTCTAGACAAGAAGAAGGTAAAATTCGACACCGATACTCACTATTTGCATGGTCTTCTTGAGTTGGTTCACGTGGATGTTTGGGGTCTTACCAAAATTGCATCATTTAGAGGTCATTAGTACTTTGTCTCAGTTGTAGATGATTACTCTAGGCGTTGTTGGGTATACCCTATGAGACAGATTAAGCATTTGTCGCAAATTGTAAATCGATCAACTCATACATCTAGAAGCCTTTTTTTCTTCAAGATTTCTTCCCTTTTTCCTTCTTGCTTCCATGATGGCTTACTGATAATCATGGGAAAGGTGAGATGTACTTGAATAAAGACTCAGCCAGTGCAGTGCAGAGGGGGGACGTGATCCATCTCATTCATCAACACAATCTCCCACCTATAAAAGCAAGAACCAGCTCAACCATACAATTAATGGTGGGAACTCTACAGATTTGAGTGCCACAGATTTTTCCAGAGAAAAATGAGCAAACTGGTATTAGAGATGGCCATGGGGAAGAATAGTTTCACTTTCATCCATTGCCAACCTGTAACATTTTCACCAACCAAAGGTCTCATCAAATATTACACATGAGTTTCAACTAACTATAAAATTTTCAGTTAATTTCTATTACAGCTTCATCTGATCAACAAAGCTGAGGATCCTCGAACAAAAATTAAGAGAAGTTTAAATAAAATCTGATGATCATACAAGAAATTTCATGTATGGAACTACTGACTGAAAGCAAAGTAACTCACTTTCCAGTCAACCTAAAATTAGAAGTATACATAGATCAACCTGTAGAGAGTAGGGGGGGGGGGGGGGGGGGGGGGGGGGGGCGCGCAAAATCAAAGGTGGATAGAGTTTTTTGACTCTATGCCAGAGGCGACATGCACAAAATGAAATCGATCGATCAAGCGGTAGACCGATGTTACACGAGGAAGAAGACCCCATTTGATCCCCATTTGGCCGGTCGACCGAATTTCTAAACCCGACATGAAGCTGATTTGAGGGTTCTTCTTCTCTCTATAAATAGAGGATGTGAATCCATTTTAGAATAGGATTGATTTCTGAGTGAGTTTTAATTGAATTAATTGTAATCCTCTTATAATCTTGTGTAAATCATCAATAGATCTCTCTTTTCTGTCCCGAGGACGTAGGCATCTTGCCGAACCTCATAAATCTTTTTCTCTCTCTTTGTGTGTGTGTGTGATCTAAAGTTTGTATTCTTAGCATGCTGCAGCCCAACAAGTGGTATCAGAGCTCTAGACAACGCTTGGGTTACGTTTGGTAGATCGGATCATTGATGGAAGCTTGGATTTTCTGAATCTGAAGCTTTTGTTGGATAAAAATTAAATTTTATCGGGTTGGATCTTGTCTACAATTGTTTGGTGGAGTGGATATTTTGTTTAAAGCTTGGATCTCGAAGATTAGAAGCTTCGTTGGATAAAAACCAGATTTTTACCGTTGAATCTCGTCTTCAATCTTTGTGGAGAGATCAATTGGAAACTCATCTTTGAGTTTCAATTGGAGGTAAAAATCTGAACTTTATTATTGTAGTTCCATTCCATAATTGTTCTGTTTGTGTAGTTGTGAATATTGGGAAATGGCTGGAGAAACATCCAGTGGGAGTGATTCTTTGTAGTAAAGAACATTCAGAATGTTCATCACATGAAGATAGATGTGGTGAAGTTTGATAGCACAAACAATTATGAATTGTAGAGATGCGAGGTAATAAATGCGCTGAATGCGCAGAATTTAGAGGATACTCTTGAACTTCAAGAGAGACCGACAGAAGTAGAAAAGTTTGAAAGAAGATGAATAGGACGGCGTGTGTGTCATAGGTCTTACTTAACACATGATCTAAAATATGATGTGATAAATAAGACTTCTGCGAAGTCGATTTGAGAGATTCTAGCAAGCAAGTATTTGACGAAGAGTATCGAGAAACGCTTGCATTTGAAGAGAAGACTTTACCTTTTCCAGTTGAAGGATGGAATCTCCATTAGTGATCACATCAAACAACTACACCAAGTTTCTTGCGAATTGATAAATTTGAATGTAGTGATCAAGGATGAAAACAAAGTGTTGATATTGTTGAGTTCTCTCTCTAATGAGGGATATAAGACCTTTATGCTTACCTTGATCAATGGGATGATATCCCTTAGTTACAGTGAGGTAACTGTTGCTCTTGTGAACCTTGAATAAGGAGAAAGATAAGGAATGTTTTACAGTGATACATCAGCAGAGGTATTTGCTGCGAGAGAAAGTAGTCCAAATCAAAAGAAGAAAAAAGAAGCAGAAATCCAATTGGAAGCCCATGGTTGGTAATTGCAAATTGGAGAAAGATCAGTGTGCCTTCTGTGAAGAAAAAGGACAATGAAAAAGTGATTGTACAGACCTCAATAAGTCGAAGAAAGAGTCACGATCAAAGGCCAATGTCATGCAGTCGGATGGTAATGATTCTAACTCTTCTTACTTGTCACTTTCTATTACACTATCAGGTTGTCATTAAGATACGTCTGAGTGGATATTGGATACGAGCTCTACCTACCACATTTGTCTCAGAAGGAGTTGTTTGCTAGTTTTGAAGTGCTGGATGGCGGTTTGATGTCCATGAGATGATGATCACACATGTCGATTGGTTGGTAAGGGTATAATTCATCAGGATGTATAATAAGACATTAAGAGAGTTGAAAGATGTGAGATATATTTCTCATATGACGAAGAAACTTGATCTCCATTGGAGATTTAGAAGCAAAGGGACTCTTAGAGAAGGCGTTCTCAAGATGTCTAGCAACTCGTTGGTTGTTCTGAAGGACATTAGACGCAACAATGTGTATTACTTAATGGGTAGTGCAGTTACTAGATTGGCATCTTCAAGACAGTTGGATGACAATTCTACCAGATCATGGCACAATGGGCACGAACAAGTTGTCTGAAATCAGATCAAGCATTAGGAGGTGCATCGACCTGCCATTTGGAAGCACGTGACAGTAGTGTTCTGGACAAGAAGAAGGTGAAATTCGATACAGATACTCACTATTTGCATGGTCTTCTTGAGTTGGTTCACGTGGATGTTTGAGGTCTTACCAAAAAATGCATCACTTGGAGGTCATCGGTACTTTGTCTCAGTTGCAGATGATTACTCTAGGCGTTGTTGGGTATACCCTATGAGACAGAGAGTTAAAACCCTAGAGTTGTTGGTGAAGTGAAAGAATCCAATGGAAAATCGGACAGGTAGGAAGATCAAGGTGCTGGTATGATCATGTGAGGATTACAAGGATTCTTTCCTGCAATTTGGCCAGCAGAACAATGGTATTGAGACCCACTTTATAGATAGAAATGATGGTGTAGCCAGAGAGGTAAATCGTACCTTGCTAGAAAAGGTTCGGTATTTGTATCTAATGCATCGTTGGACAAATCGTATTGGCCTGAGGTGATTAAGTATGCTAGTTATCTCTTGAATAGGCTACTGACGACTGCGATAGGAGGTAAGACTCCTTTGAAAATTTGGTCAGGTGGAGCTGCTTGTGACCATGGCTCACTAAAGTAGATTGTCCGGCCTATGTTGATATCAAGAAAGACATGGACTCTAAGGTGAACAAATTGTGTTTGTGGGATACAAGGAAGACTTGAAAGGTTACAAGTTATGAGATCCAAAAAACAAAGAGTTAGTCTCGAGCAGATATGTCATATTGGATGAGGCTTCGATGGTGAAGTCTAACGTCTCCCAGCAGGTGGAGACAATGAAGACCAAGTCAGAAGTATCGCAGCGGGTGGAGGTTGATACCACTCCACATTGTCCAGTTGGTTCAGTATCGTTTGGGATTCCATCAGTCATGACACCGAGTGGAGATCGAGTAGCTGATATGGATCACTGAACATGTTGAAAAAGATGGTTCAGATGCAGCTAGAGGAACCAAAGAGAATCCGAGAAGGTGGGTTGTAAAGAAACCTGGATCTCATGTTGATGAGGTTCATATGACTCAGCCAGTTGGGTTTGTTACTGCAAAGAAGAGAGTTGGTTGAGATCGGTGGAGCTCATTTGAATGAACTATGAAAGACTTGATCCCTTGGGCAGAGGGTACGTAGGTAGCCGTGATGGCGCAACCGGTTGATGGTGTAGCCCGTATGAAGCTATTTGGGTTATTGAGTTCTCAAAAATTGGTAGCGAAATGTGAAATTTGACCTTTACGTAGAAATAAAGAATGGACTTCATGTAGAGGTGAAGAGTTGCAATCTCGATGAACATTTGATCTTCTGGTGAGAAGATAGTTGAGGTTACATAAGGGGGCGCACATCCAGTTTGTTGAGCTGAAGTTGGTTATTGGTGTTCTCTATTTAGATTTGATTGGATCGTCTTGAAGACATTTGAATTGGAGTGTCAGTCAGTTGTAGAGTCATTATTGGCTCATATTAGGTTCTTTTTGAGGTCATTTGAAATGGTGTTCCATTCAGTTACTGAGTTGTAGACATGTTCGTTGTTCGACACATATGGTGTTGATTCTCTTGGGTGGAGCGTTAGGAATGCATGTATGGTGCATTCCGTTTAAATGGCTGAGTTGAAATTTAAAATCCTTACAATGATATTAGAGATTGGAGAGAGTTGCCAGAAGGGATGACAAACTCAATTTGAATCCGGTGTGATCATTTGAAATCAATTGTAAATATACTGGCGTTTAGTTTGGAACGTTGGTCTGTTTGGTCAAGTCGAGATCGTGTGTTGATTTCACAAGATCGTGTGTCATTTCACCAGGAGCAAGTCAAGGTCGTGTGTCAATTTGGCCAAGATCGTGTGTCAATTTCGCCAGGAGTTCATTAGAGTTCGGCTCAGATTTGAAAAATCTTCACCGAGATAGAAAATTTAGAGAGAGGAAAAAAACAAAAGTGGATAGAGTTTCATGCACAAGAATTGAAATCGATATGTTGCACGAGGAAGAAAACTCCATTGGTCGGTCGATCAGCCATTTCCAGTAAGTCCTGCAGTTTGCGCTGGAGCTGATTGGGGGTTTCTTCTTCTCTCTATAAATAGAGCATGTGAACCCATTTTAGGGTAGGGTTGATTTCTAAGGGAGTTCTTGAGAGAACTAATTATAATCCTCTTGTAATCTTGTGTAAATCATCAATAGATCTCTCTCTTCTGCCCCGAGGACGTAGGCATCTTACTGAACCTCGTAAATCATGTTCTCCCTCTCTTTGTGGTGTGTGTGTTGTGATCTAATGTTTGTGTTCTTGGCATGCTTCAGCCCCAACACAACCATCTTATGTCAAAGATAAGGATGAATTATGCAACAAATGTCTGTACATAGTGTGGTTGAAGATGTGTGCATTCCACCGGCATGCAACGTTAAAACCTGGGAGCTCGACTCCGAAACAGACCATACATCAAGCATTTATACAATGGGCAGAAAATTAGATGCAATGATGATATTGGGTATATGGTTCTGAATCAAGAATGCCTGGTCTAGTTTGCAATATATGTACGAGATACAGATAAGTCATGATATTGGTTACATAGATACGAGAGAACCTAAAATTCCAGAATATGATGATATAAATCATGTGTTAGATTAATGTTCTTTATCTATACATTGTAAGTATGGTGAAATACAATAATGAGAAAATTCCAAGATCATGTGTTTTTTTTCTTCTATATGAGAAATCAATTATCAATATACTCAAGATACATCAATAAATTACCAATATACTCATAATCGTGATTCGCATTAGAAAGTGGACAAATAATATAAGTGCCAAATTATATGGGAAGGAATAGTGAATCCATTTATTCATTTAGCATTAGATTTTAACTTATTGCTCCAGTATACATCTCTGATATGTCATTAGTACATCTAGAACACATTAAAACTGATAGGATACATTAAGGAATATTCGACAAGTATCTATCAAGTATTCGAGTATTCAAGCATCAAATAAGTGTCAGACATAGATACTTTGCCTTTATTGAAGTATCCGTGCAACATAGCATCTCTTTTCCCACCCACCCAGATCGTTTATTACACTTTTTTTTTTAAATTATTATTATTATAACTTTTGTTCCTATCAACCTTAAGGTTGGCTTTGAGAGCTCCAAAGCTATCCCTCCCTTCTTCCAGTGGGCACTTGATAAACTAGCGGTTTGGGTATATGCTGTTTGGTTTCTAATTGGATTTGGGTATATGCTCTTTGTATAATTATCGCATTTTTATTGGATTTCAGTAGTATGGTACTCCTCCAACACCAGTAACTTAGTAACTAATATTTGTCGATATGCTAATGAACTAAAGTAGATTGCTCGATGTGGTTACTCATCTGGTTTCTTTATATGCGATTATGCTTGCAAGTCTTTGGATTGCTTATAAAATGTAAACTAAACTATACAAAAGTGTATAATTTCAAGATTTTAGTGATGTGTATTAATTTATAAATTAGCTACTAATGAATTTGTTGTGCGCGACAGACAACAACCCAATAGAGGATCCAACCAGATCTCAATCTCAGAACAATGAAATCAAAAACTAGAAGAAGAACAATCGCAAAAAATCAGATCTAACGAGGTTCGGCCAACTTGCCTACGTCCTCGGGGCAAACCACGGAGAGAGTTTTCTATTTGAAGATCGATTACAATAGCTCTAGATCTCTATGAAACAAGAGAGTCCGCAGCTATACTTCTCTAGGCACTTCAACCCTAAAAATTACAATTAGAGCTTAAATATATAACTTCCCGAAACAGCAGTTTTCGCCCAGATCCGACTATCGGTCGACCGGTCGGTCGACCGACTCCCTCTCACGGTCGACCGGACCGGTCGACCGAAACAAACCGAGAGTTGGGTTTCCTGCAGACAGCTTCTCCGGTCGACCGGTCCGGTCGACCGCTCAAATCCTGTGCACATTGTGCACGTCGGTCGACCGGTCCGGTCGACCGACCTCTGTCTTTTTCTTCTGCTGCTGCTTTTCCTGCCTGCTGTTCCTTCGCCTTTCGTCGTAGAATCCTTGGCAGTCTTCAACAGCACCTGGCATGACCTCCTCATCTACTGTACTCTCTCCTCCAACAATTCTCCACCTCGGTGAAGATTGTTAAATCTGAGCCGAACACTGACTCAATAGCGGCTGCACCAATCTGGTTGCCTACGTACCCCTTGCCCAAGGGATCAAGCCATCCGTAGTTCATCCAAATGAGCTTCAGCAAGCTCAATTCACCTGAAGGATCTGGAGCAAGTCTTTACAGTGTGCAAACTTTACTCCCGACACCACCTTTGTAAGCATATCGGCCGGATTCTCCGAAGTATGAATCTTCAACAAGTTGATGTCATCTTCCTCCAGAATCTCCCGAACAAAGGATACCTGACATCAATGTGCTTCGTCCTTACATGGTAGACTTGGTTCCTTGCCAAATAAATGGCACTCATCACAGTGTATCTTCAAGATATCATGTTCCACTCCCAAGTCATCTAGCAAACCCTGAAGCCAAATCGCCTCCTTCATGGCCTCAGTCAAGGCCATATACTCCGCCTCTGTAGTCGACAACGCAACTGTGGACTGAAGTGTGGAGCGCCAACTCACCGGTGCCTGTGAGAGTGTGAATACATACCCAGTAGTCGACCGGCGTTTGTCAAGGTCACCTGCATAGTCCGAATCCACGTACCCTATGCATTCTTGCTTCCCGGTGTTGTCCTTCTCAAATACGAGGCCTACATCAACAGTACCCTTGATGTACCTCAGGATCCCTTCACAGCTCCCAATGACCCTGACCCTGGATCATGCATATATCTGCTAACCATGGAAACTGCCTGTGAAAGATCCGGCCTTGTACACACCATCGCATACATCAAGCTACCCACAGCATTGGTATACGGAACATGAGTCATATGCTCACGCTCCTGAACACTCCTGGAGACATCTTCGCTGACAACTGAAGTGCGGCGCCATTGGTGTACTAACAGTTTAGTATCTTTCCCGATATAAACCTCTGCAGTACCTTCTCCAGATAGCCTTTCTGAGTCAAGCTTATCCTGCCAGCTTCCCTGTCCCTTTGATCTCTATACCAATACTTTCCTGGCTTCCCCCAGGTCCTTCATCTCGAACTCGGACGATAAAGTCTTCTTTAGAGAATCAATTGCAGATCTTGACCTAGAAGCAATTAGCATATCATCTACGTAAAGTAGTAGATAGATATACTCACCCGATGGTAACTTGTTGTAGTACACACATGGATCGAAATGGCTTCTTGTGTACTTCTTTTTCCTGATGAAGCTGTCAAATCGCTTGTACCACTGTCTTGGAGACTGCTTCAAACGTACAGCGATTTCTTCAGCTTACATACCAACTCCTCTTTCCCTGCAGTTTTGTAACCAGTGGGCTGAGTCATGTAGATCTCCTCCTCAAGATCGCCGTGGAGAAAGGCGGTCTTCACATCAAGTTGGTCAAGGTCCAACTCGTTCTGCGCCACCAAGGCTAATATGATCCGAATAGACGAGTGTTTAACAACTGGGGAGAACACCTCGTTGTAGTCGATCCCTTCTCTCTGTGCGTAGCCTTTAGCCACCAGCCTTGCCTGTAGCGCACTTTATCTTCTTGGAGTGATCCCTGCTTCTTAGCAAATACCCACTTACACCCTATGGCTTTCTTCCCCTTGGGCAACTTGGTCAGTTCCCATGTGTTGTTCTTATAAAGAGACTGCATCTCTTCATTCATAGCCCCTTTCCATAACTCAGCTTCTGAACTGATTTCAGCTTCCCTGAAAGTAGATGGAATGGCCTCTTCAACAACTGGAAGTGCATAAGCAATCACCATGTCTGTAGTGAGCCAGCCAGGTCTCCTAGCATTCCTCCTTGGTCTTCCAACTGCAGTGGGATCTGGAACCGTATCCATAACCTGTTCCTGATCCTCTTCAACAACCTCAGCATCTTCTTCTGCAACTTGATCACCTCCCGTGTCACCTCAGGAATGATCCTCACTGATACTGAGTCTTCTAGAGATGGTGGATCTGCATCACTCTCACCTGCTGCAATAGCTCCTTGGTCTTCTTAGTCTCCACCTGCTGAGAGGACTGTAGGCTTCATCATCGAGGCCTCATCAAATGTGACATCTCTGCTGATTATGAATTTGTTGTCCTGTTGGTCCCAAATCTTAACCCTTGGTTCCTTTCTTGAAGCAACAAACACTCCTTTCTTCGCTCTCGGATCCAATTTGTTCCTCTGACATGATAGTAGCTGGACATCCAAATATCCGGAGCACATCATAATCTTCAGCAGCTTTACCCGACCAAGCTTCAAGAGGGGGTCTCCCTCCTATTGCAGATGACGGCAACCTATTGACGAGATGGCATGCATACCCAAAGCTTCAGCCCAGAACTTCTTTGGTAATCCTGCATTGGACAATATGCACCGAACCTTCTAGCAAAGTCCGGTCATTCTTTCAGCCACCCCATTCTGTTGCGGAGTTTCCCTCACTGTGAAGTGCCTCTCTATGCCCTCATCAAGACATAGCTTCTGGAAAGGGTCTGACTTGTACTCTCCTCCGTTGTCAGAACGAAGGACCTTGACTTTTCTTCCCGTACTCTTTCCTGATTAACCTTCCACTTCACAAAACAATTCTAGGACTTCATTCTTGTGTCGCATGGTGTACACCCAGCACCGCCTAGAATAATCATCAATGAACGACACAAAATAGTGGTTTCCCCCAATTGATGCAGTCTTGGTGGGTCCCCATACATCTGTGTGAACATAATCAAGAATGCCTTCGGTGCAGTGTGAAGCTGTACCAAACTTACCTTCGTCTTCTTGCCTATGATGCAATGTTCACACAGATCAGTTTGCAGGTCTCTGCACCCTCAGCAGCCCTTCCTCACAAGAGCTTGCATCGATTTCTCCCCTGCATGTCCCAGCCTCATGTGCCATAGCGGGTTAGATCTTCCTTCTGACTGGTAGAAGCTGCCACCTGCCCTGTCACTGTACTACCCTTCAAGTAATACAAATTGTTCCGGCGGTCGGCCTCAACACCACCATTGAGCCCTTGTCATTTTAAGAACACCTTCTTTAATAGGACACACTGAGCCCCAATGATTCCAAAGCACCCACAGAGATCAAGTTCCTCTTCAGCTGAGGTACATATCTCACTTCTTTCAGTTCCCTCACCATCCCGTCAAACATCCTGATCGGAATAGTGCCTACACCCTCCATGATGCACGGATGATCGTCGCCCATGACGACCGAACACCCCTCCAACTTCTCAAGACTGGTAAACCAATCTCGATTAGGGCATACATGATATGTAGCACCTGTGTCCAGGATCCACTCTTATCCACCGAGTAACCTACAACAGGAGTAGTCACTGAAAAGAGAACTCTGAAGAATCTGAATCTGCTCCATCTGCCTGTGATTTACCGCTTGTACCTTTTGTCACCCTTGCCAGATTTGCCTCAGACTTTGATTCCTTCTTCTTCCCTTGTACTTTGGACAGTCAACCTTCCAGTGCCCAATCTCTTTGCAGAACATGCACTGATTTTTCTTAAGATCCTGAAGCCCGACCTAGACTTCGATCTTCCTCTCACCTCCTTGCCTTTCCTCGATGAATTCCTGCCTCTTACTTCCAAAGCCTCCGCTGATGAACTAGACCGACTGAATGTCTCTCATTCTTCCTTGTCTCATAACTCATCAGTGCTGACGACACTTCATCATAAACTAAGGTTTGCCTTCCATTTATGAATGTCATAGTGAATGTCTCATACTCCTCCGGTGGGAGTGAGTTCAGGAGAATAACTGACTTGTCTTCCTCACTTACAGTGACATCCACATTTAGCAAGTCTGTAAGAAGCTTCGTATATCGGTTGATGTGCTCGTTTACTGTGCTTCCCCTCTGCATCCTGAACTGATACAGCTTACTCTTAAGTTGCAACCTAGACTCCACACTCTTTGTCAGGTACTTCTTCTCAAGAGTATTCCACAGTTTCTTCGCTGACGTCTCATGTTGTACAAGATATTGATGTCTTGTGACAAGCATGACGTATCAAGCCACATGCCGACCTATTCATCTTCGCCCACTCTTCCTCAGTAGTAGTGGTCTTCTTCCTCTCTAATAGGAGCGTGTCCTCGAGGTTCTGTGCATTCAATGCATCCATGACCTCACACCTCCACATCCCGAAATTGTTAGTTCCATTGAACTTAACAACTTCAATCCTGGAGTGATTCGTTGTTTTAACAGAAGCAGTTTCCTCTGCCATTGAGATTCCTTTCTTGACCCTCTAACTATGCGGAAGATCAAATAAATTGAGAATAGATCTATTACAGAGATAAAAAGTGATTTTTACCTCTCCCATGAAACCCTAGCTAGAGTTTCTCACCAGATCTACTCCACCACGGATCCAAAGAGCCCACCTTGAGTCCTCCTGAGATCGACACACGATCTCCTTGAACACCAATGCCTCTGACCTGAGATCGACACACGATCTCCACCTGACCAGATCTGGAGCCCTTAGAATCCTCTGAATATCCCAAGCGTAACCTGGAAGCTCTGATACCACTTGTTGTGCGCGACAGACAACAACCCAATAGAGGATCCAACCAGATCTCAATCTCAGAACAATGAAATCAAAAACTAGAAGAAGAACAATCGCAAAAAAACCAGATCTAACGAGGTTCGGCCAACTTGCCTACGTCCTCGGGGCAATCCACGGAGAGAGTTTTCTATTTGGAAGATCGATTACAATAGCTCTAGATCTCTATGAACACAAGAGAGTCCGCAGCTATACTTTCTCTAGGCACTTCAACCTAAAAATTACAATTAGAGCTTAAATACATAACTTCCCGAAACAGCAGTTTTCGCCCAGATCCGACTATCGGTCGACCGGTCGGTCGACCGACTCCCTCTCACGGTCGACCGGACCGGTCGACCGAAACAAACCGAGAGTTGGGTTTCCTGCAGACAGCTTCTCCGGTCGACCGGTCCGGTCGACGCTCAAATCCTGTGCACATTGTGCACGTCGGTCGACCGGTCCGGTCGACCGACCTCTGTCTTTTTCTGTGCTGCTGAGCTTTTCCTGCCTGCTGTCCTTCGCCTTTCGTCGTAGAATCTTGGCAGTCTTCAACAGCACCTGGCATGACCTCACTCCTCTACTGTACTCTCTCCTCCAACAAATTTATGTTAGTAGGTTTTTGTCTTGTTATAAGATAAAATAAGTACTAGAAGGATGGGAAGAAATGTGCTTCGTTATCGCATCTAGGTGGAGGATAGAATGATAATCAAGCTCCATAATCAAGCAACAATAAAATTCAATCAAGCTACACAAGAGGCTTTGAAGCAAACAGAGTCAATCCTCAACTTTCATATTTATAGAAAAATATAGTTGTGAATAATCACTCGTACCCCCTAGGGTTGAGACAGAGTTAGGGTTAGGATTTGATTCAGTGAGTTCAGTCATGTGTGTGAGCCACACACACATATAATAAAAACACCAATCACGCGCTGACACGTGTATTGATTCTCTTATAATATGTTATTTGTGTGAGTCTCACACACATACTATAAGAGATTATAAGAGGCCTAATTCACGTGTCAACGCGTGATTGGTCTCTTATTATATGTGTGCGATAGGAAAAGGTGGAGGTGGCGGGTGTTGCGCGGCTGAGTTGGTGCTCCGGTGAGTTTTCAGGGGATTAAAAAATATTGATATTGATCTTCACTCGAGCAAACCTCGTCCACTTCTCAACATCGCGCCTATTGAATTGGCACAATCGATCCTAGATCTCTTGCTATGCACACAATCACGTCTTCCTTCAACATGTCCGAGGGAATATCATGGAGTTGGACCCAGAATTCGCAAAATCTTGAATCTTGTTTTCTCCCTTCACGTTCCAAGCGGCTGCTATGCTCTCCTTGATGTCTGCTCTGCTGAAGGCGCCATCTGAGATAACTTTGAAGATGATGGATTGTTGGACTTCGGGTTCGGTGGAGGGATGATGTGGGATTATTGGGCAGGCGTTGCTCGGAGACATCTTGAGGAGTTATTGCGTTTGTCGAGCAAGGATGGCACAGAGGCGTTTGATCATGGTGAAGGCAGTGGCGTGGATGAGGGGGAGGATGTCGGGCTTCGTTGCCCGAGCGAGGGCTAGGCATGGAAGCTTGCCTTGCGCCAAGAAGAGATGCTCATCTCCATAAGGGAGAAAAGAAGTCTTTTTTTTCCTATGCCATTACTCATATTTTATTTTGCTAAGTTTTAATTTTATTATAATTACTGCTTGGTTTGCCAATTATCCAGACATTAATTCATGTAAAATTTCAAAACACATATACTTATTGAGATTCGTCATGCGAAAATTATCAATTTTTATAGTTCTAAGTTTATTATGACCACGCGCTCAAATTTAATCAAGAGTCTTTTAGGTTAGTTTCAAAATTCAGTCTGCATAAATTATATGTGATCATTTACTGTTTGGGGAATTTCGACTGGTCTAATTAGCGAAAATCTCAATTAAAACTTTCGTTGGGCCCAATTTTCTGAGCGGACGCTACATTGCAGACACTTGTCGAGAGGATTTTATTTATGAAATACGAAAAATATTATTTTATCTCTGTTTTAACTTTTAACCTGGACAATGAATTGCCTCACCACAAATTAACAGCGACGTGATTTAGTGAGAACAAAAATAATTTCAATAAATTTAGAGAAAGAAAATTTGAATTAGAAAGATTTAGGTTATCTACATCAAACTACATAGGAGTAAAAAATCAAATCAGTCACGTTGAGAAAGAAAGTGGTAATCAGAGAAGGTAAATTTCTGGAAATTTATCTTTAGGTTTTTTTTCCCTTCTGATTATACTTATAGAGTATTTTATCCAATCTATACATATTTAACAGAATTTTTTATCGCGATCGCAATGATCACGAACAAATGAGATAAAGATCGCGATAACATTGAGTTACAGTTTTAAGAATAAGACCAATAGATACAAAGTTTAATAAACTGTAAACTTAGTCACATAACAAAACTTAGACTTCAACATTAGTTGGCAGTCTTAAGTAAATGTTGCGATTAAGGTCGCAGTTTGTTAAATATGCGAATGTAACAAATCTTAGACTACGATCTTAGTTACAATGTTAAATAAGTGATCACATAAAACAAAATATTATGAATTACGACCTTAGTCGCAGTATTATTAATTAAATCATCACATAACAAAATATTTCGCGACCTTGATCGCAATTTTAATTAAACAATGATATAGAAAAGGATTAATGAACTGCGACCTTAGTTGCAGTCTTATAATTAAAAACAAATTTGCAAGTATATTTGTATTTCAAACTACTTTTGTTAGTATTGTAAAAGTAACAATTATTTTTTTATGTTTGTGTTTCAAGAATTAAAAAGAAAGCAAAGATTCATCCATTCAGATCAAACTTGAAGCCGATGTCCAAATTGATAAGAAGATTCAGGAAGAAATTAATCAGATTTTGTAAATACTATGAAGGAGACCATTCGGTGTTATATTCATGATATTCTATAATGAAGATATTGTAAAAGATAAAGGTTGAAATCCAAACACCAGTGTTTCTTAAAATATTAAATCAATATGACAGGAATTCAAAGTGCTTTGATATTGGGGAAAAAAAAGAATTCAAATCATAATAGAAGATGCAACACTGACATTTGGTCTACCTATAGAAAAGAGATGATTTTATAATGAATAAAATTTGTACATTAAAAGATAGGGACTTCGTGAAGCACTATTCAGAAATCTAAAGACTATAACAAAAATATCAATTGAAGATACTTTAAATGATCTCTGGTAGAAAAGAAAGAGATCAGAATTAGACATGATAAGAGATGAGCAGATGAAGCAACATGTTACGTTGAATGAGGTTATTAAGAATGTATAAAAAATTGCAGCCCAAGACTTCACGACCTTAATAATCCTGTATATGGCAGCAACATTATTTTTTCCTGGAAGTAAATGCACTGTCCTTTGGTATATATGGAGAAGCATGGAAATATACATTTGATGAAAAGAATATCTTGGGCTAAAGCTGTCAGACAGATCCTCATGGAATCATCAACAATTTCAGGCTAAATATATCTAAGCTGCAAGATTGCTCATTGTAAATTCTGGCAAGTGTAATTAAACTATTGTTCCTATTATTGTTAATTGCATAATACTGTACTTGATCACGTCACTAATCAACGCATGGGTGTTGCTGCAATATTAGTTCCGCGAAAGAGTTGAAATTGTCGAGCGAAAAAAGGAATGGAAGACAGGACACCAGAACAATAAGAGGGAACTGCACAATATTAACAAAATCCTAGTAGATATCAGATGAAGAAGAAAAAATGAGTATAGTGTTTTATGAGGATTGCAACCACAGTCGTAGTCCTAAGAAAACATAATTATCTAATGTTTTGTCAGGACTGCGCCTATAGTCGTAGTCCTCAATCATTTTTGCATATATTTGCATTTATTAGGATTGTGTTCAAAGTCGTAGTTCTAACGAAACACAAAATTTTGGGTGTTTTGTTAAGGTTGATCCTCAATTATTTTCTTATTTTTTTGCTTTATAAAAACTGCGACCAAGTCTCAATCCTCAATTATTTTCTATTTTTTTGCTTATAAAGATTGCAACCAAAGTCGCAATCCTACAAAACAAAGATTTTCTAGTATTTTGTTTGTGTTGCAACTATAGTCGCAGTTCTCAATCATTTTCTTATATATTTGCTTTATAACGACTGCGACCAAAGTCGCAGTTCTCACAAAAAAATACTTTTATTTATTTAAAACATAAATCTGATATATATTTTCCCTGCTTGCAGATTTTAAATAGATATCCTAACATTTCAAGAGAGAAAAAGGACATAATAGGCTCGTGATGTAGAGGAAGAAGAAGAACAAGAAAGACGCAAAGAAAATGTTAAAGGAGGAATAAAAAGGGAACAAGAACCTGTAAAAAATGTTGAGGAGAGCATGACGGAACCATATATTGCAGATTTTTTTTACAAGAACCCCATAATGAGGAACATGAAGAAGTGGTTATTTTGAGAAATGAATATTTATATATGAAGATACAGTGTTTTGAATTGGAAAAAATAATTGAAAAGATGAAGAAAGAAGATGCTGAAAGAGATGAAAAGAAACGGCTGAAAAAAGAGAAGAGATAAAGAAAAGAGATTAACAAAGCAATTACAAAAACAGGAAGAAGAGAGGAACAAAAGAAGAAAAAAAAATGAAGAAGAGAGAGGAAGAAGAGTTGACACACCAGAAGAAGGAGATTTAGAGGTTACTATTAGACGAGTTGAAACTCCAGATTTAGTCTGAAATTAACTCAAACAATATATGAGATCAATCGCTACAAACTTCAAAGCAACAAATTGAAGAACAACTGGCATTGTGGAGAAAAAAGAAGCTAATAAGAAAAAGAAATGATGAATCTCCCAAAGATCTATAAAGAGAGTCAAAGAATGGAAGAGACAGGAAAGAGACCAAAACGACTTCGACTTTGTTTACCCAAAGGTAGCAAAGAAAACATGCAAGAAGATAATTCTACATGCTGAGGAAGTTATAAGTGATCCTGAATCCGAAACCAAAAAAAGACAAAAGCGATCCAAGCCTTCGCGATATAAATCAAAGCCTCTTATACAAAGACATGGAGCAAGAAAAAAAGTAGTCATCAAAAACTTTTTTGAAAAAGTAACGCGCGAGTATGTGACTCTCTGTCTTATTTTTTTAGTAAGACTATCATCTAGCAAAATGCACACAGTAATCTAAAATGCGACCTTAATAGCAGTATTTAAAATTTGCTTTATATAATCAGAGATCAATTGACTGTGACTGTGATCGCAATCAAATAAAAGTTATAAAATATCATTTTTTCATGAACTGTGACCGTGGTCTTAGTTCTCATTGTGATTAATTATCATTATGATTGCGACTGTGGTCGCAGTCAAAAAAATGCAATGAAGTACTCTATTTAAATGAACTGCGACTGTGGTCGCAGTTCTATTATAATCAAGAAATCTCTAAGTCCTCTCAAACTCATACAGTTTATTAATCAATTCTCTAAAATGTTGCTATTTTTAGTGCTATGACATATCAGGATGCAGAAAATAACATGCATATTACTAGAAATGACATAGAAGATAATTATTCGACCAGTACGTAGAAGCAAATATCAAACATCTACATGAAGCATGTGGAACAAAGGAGTAGGATGAAAAGCTTATACTTCAGCAGTGAAACATGAATAATTATGTTTCTATTTTTTCTTATATAGTGTAATCATACTTATTTCACATTAAATAAGCAGTATATATTATAAATGAAATTATTGTTTGTTTCATCTAATATTGACAGCATGGGGTTAGGGCCAAAAGGAATGATCTTGAAGAATATTTCATAAACAACAAATAGAAAAATTAGAATATGGCACATAGTATATGTTCTTCTCGATCAATCATTCACACAGTGCTAATGGTATTGGGTTTGATTTTTTACTGCTAAACACAAGAGTGAATATTTTACAACTCCTTGATTCTTCAAGATGCAGCCAGCTGTGCCATCAACATATATCAGAAGGAGGTGGAACTATGGTAATATCTTCATCAGCTTAATTTTTTGTTAATTGATTCTATTACATTAGAACTAAGTGTTAGTTTACTTTGAAAAATACATAAAGAAATACGGCTCACAATATTTGAGGAGATATCATTCGGCTCAATAAATGTAAGGAAGACATAGAAGAGAAGTAAAATAAAGTATATAAAGTGTCCCCAACAGGCTAACAATGTTGATTGCACTATATACGTCTATAAGCACATTGAATGTATCTCATGTGGTGTTCTTGCTGGGAGTTGATGTGGTAACACAAACTTATGTGAGGAAACTGAGGAGAGATATGACTACATGTTACTTGTAGACAAAATTCACAGTTGGGTTGAAGAGACTGAAAGAGTTAGGAAAATGATTTCAAAGATTGAGATGTATAATCTTTGTACATAAAAATTAATAGAGATATTGGGTCAAATTCATGAGTAAATATATAAAATTTTCACTATTTATAAGAATGCGATCGTGATCGCAGTTCTATTAAATCAGAGATCAATATGACTGCAATCATAGTCGTAATAATATTGAGTGCTATGAACTACATTTTAGCTGAACTGCGACACGATCGTAGTGCGTACACAATGTAAATAATTAACTCTCTATAAGGACTGCGACTGTGACGCTCCGATCCTGCGGGTACGACGACGTCACTGCGACGTATATACGCAGGTCAGAATTACCCTCACATATATACGCTAAGCATCAGTACATGCAAGAATCAGAGTGCGGAAGCACGTGGTGCATTATACGTTCCAACATAAGAGTACAATTACAAGGTTATCACCAGATGTGACACAATATTATAATAATATTACATCACCAATATGGCGCAAATGCGAGAACACAAGATTGTGTACAAGTATGAACAGTACAAAAGGAGGCTCAGAGTCACAACAGGAAAACTCTAGAGCCGAGCATGGGGGCCTGGAAGGATGAGGCTCTAGACGGTCTGCTGGAGATCCACGCTTCAGAGCCGCCACTCTGATCAGCAACTGGGAGAATCCACACGCTCCAAGCTCCAAAACCTGGACATCAAGATCCAGAGGAGTCAGAACTCCCCGGCGAGTGGTGATACGAAAGCCAGATGGCGTGCTGAGATAAGCACATGTGTATCGATAAATTCAAGTCATAAATATGCATTGAAAACCGTGTCATGAGTACCAACATGCAGAAGCAAGTAGAGAGACAGTAAATGATATCAAGCAGGGAAGACTCATAGTATGATAAGATAAGAGCAGGAGACAGGTGGAATAGAATACAAGTGGAAAGACAGGATATGAATAGGTATAGTATAATAATCATAAAAACGAAAATCCAAAGTAAAACTTGATGAAAGCATTGTAGCGAGACGAGTGGTATAACCAAGTTTGTAGAGCAACATAACAAGTCATTATCTTGGCATTTTTTATTATTTCTCGTCCGACCCATATATCTGAAAATCACCTAGAGGGGGGGTGAATAGGTGATAATGTAATCAATGCACAATTTAAAATTTATGATGCAACAATCTCACAAAGCCAATAGCGAATAATAGAGGAAGAGCGAGAGAGCAAGAAGCAAGAGCAGAAAAATAGAGCAAGAATAAGAGCAAGCCAAACGCAAACACCGAGAATTGTTATCGAGGTTCGAGCACCTAGCTCTACTTTCCCGCCTTCCTCAGAAGGATTCCAACCACTTTCACTATCACAAAGATGTTACAAAATCACCGGAGTACCCAACTTCACAATCTCAAGTACAAGTAATCTCTGAGTAGTCAAAAGACCACAAACTCTCTCTTGTAAAATTCTCTTCCCTTACAAAGGTCCTTAGAGAACAATGAGTAGGAATGAAACTCTTGTGTGTAAGGAGAAAAGAAAAAGAAATCAGAGAGTTCTTGAAAACACTTCAGAAAATGAGAGAGAATTTCAGCATAAAAACCAAGAAACAAAGCTCTTTTGAATGCCTTAAACTTTTGAAACTTTTGCAAATTTTTCTTGTAATTAATTGGTGTGTGAACCTCTCCCCAAACACTCCTATTTATAGGAGAGGGCTAGGGTTTAGAGATAAAACATATTTAAGGCTAATCAGAAAGTATTAAAACCAAAACATGTCATTTAAACACACTTAAGTGAGAAAAGGACAAAAAATAAACCAGCTTAGGAAATAGCCGTTACTGTTCAAACGGCTACCTCGGTCGACCGGCCCGTCGACCGCTAGTTCAGAAAAAATAGCCGTTGCAGGCTGACGTACGGCGACCGCCGGTCGACCCAAAAATACAGAGAGCAGAAGTCTGTAAGTCAGGCATGTCTCGGTCGACCGTCCGGGTCGACCGTGAAACGTGCACACTGATACGCACTGCTGCCAGAACCCCGGTCGACTGGGTCGGCCGACCGGCTTGACCTGACATAGGGTCGGTCGACCCTGGCGGTCGACCGGCTCAGGTCAAAAGCCAAAACAAAAACAGAATTTTGAGGAGAAATTTATTTTAACAAAAATAGTTTTGAATAGAGATTATTTAATGGATAAAAAAGAGTTTGTAGGCTGAAGATTGTATACAAACTATTTTTGTACATATTATAGGAAATATATTTGAATATGAGATGTGCACAAAAACGTGTGTGATAGAGCTTCAAAACCTATTCACTATTCTTAAACAAAACTACAAAACTAGAAACAAATCTAATGATATATCTTGAGCAATCTTGAAGTCTTGAGCCATGCAATGCCTTACTAGAGCCTTCTCTTCTATGTTCCTCCTTGATGTGCAAAACGCCTTCTTTACTTCATGAACATAGAAGTTCTTGCAATAACTAAGCAATGGCCTCCAAATATGGTACTAACCTGAAACTTATCTTAAACAAACTAATTAGTACCAAATAGCTCTTATTTGTTTTGTTATCATCAAAACTCTAAACAAATGGAGAGTGTAACCTTTTGGGCCAACAATATCTAGGTATGTGTCCTGGTGTACATTTCAACACACATACATCCATATATAAGTAAGTCGAGGTTGGTTATTGGAAGCTGATGAAGAACTGATAGCTTTATACTTATAGTAGTTCCCGTCCGCCCGGGATACAACCATTGGGGGCCTTAAATCCCCTAACACGCATCTTCTGGGGGCCTGAAATCCCCCTAACACGAATCGTCAGTTTTATTTAGTATTCCACTACTATAAGCAAGGCACCATACCGGCATCCATCACTTCCTCCCATTCCCCGTGCAAGTTATCCTTTTTATAGCTTATTACAATATTATAAGATTTCGGGAATGAGTAGGATCATAACTGGTCATAACAGGAGTACATAACAAGCATAATGAGAGTTCATAACAAGAGATCAAGTATTACATTCCCGTAATGTGATAATCATGGGTAGAGAGTTAATCATTACAGGTATCAAGTTTTAATCATGACAGTGACAAGTGATCGGGCAGGTGACAGGTAATAAGTCATGTCATAAAGAAAAGTGATAAGAGATAACATAGCAGAAACATGCATCAAGTAGTAACATGTTAAGTGATACATAATGCCAATACAAGTCGACCCGACGAAGCGGGGAAAATCGAATGGAGGCGAGGGCACTCGCCTAAATACGGAAAATACTGTGGAATCTCCGATCTCCAGAATTCAGGTAACTAACCTGTAAACGCGTTCAATAAAGTAAAGATCGTATTATGTAGAAGAGGAGAGAGAATGATCCAGAAGGAGAGAGAAATGACGACGCGGGATTCGCAGACGCGAGAGTCGCGTTGCGTAGAGATCACAAACGCGGGGTTCGAGTCCCGCGTTAAAGATAGGACACGAGAAGAACACAGACGCGAACGTGAGTCCGCGTCGTGTTGATACAAGAACACGAGGATCGCGTTAAAGAATTTCTTGAACGCAGGGTGAGCTCTGCGTTTAGCAATTATCAGAGAAAGAGAGACAGGGAGATGAGAGAATGAGAGTGAGACAGGATAGATAGGGGAGAGAGAGAGACGTAGGAAAGGAGGGGAAAGAGAAACGCAAGGAACAAAGAAGAAAGAAAGAGAGACGCAAGGAACAGACCATAGAAGAAAGGAAAAGAAAAAAAGAAGGAAAAGAAAGAAGGAAGGAAAGAAAGAAAGAAGGAAAGAAAGGAAAGAAAAAAGAAAGAAAATGGAAAATTGGGTGATGGCCGGCGGGCCACGCCGGCGGCGATGGAGGTGGCCGGAGACGGCCGGAAGTGGCCGGAGGCAGGCGGCCAAAGCCCCAAAGAAGGAGTGGTGATGGTGCAAGTCTAGTTGAAATGATAAAAATGGAGTTTTGGAAACGAGGTCGGAGAACGAAGCTATAGCTCGTTTGAAAGAGTATTCGAGGAGAGGAAGATGGCGTGGTTGGTGGTGGCCAATGTGGTGTAAGTGGTGGTGGAAATGGGGAAAAAGGTAATGGTGATAATGGGTTTCTTAGTAAAGAAGGAGAAAAGAAGGAGGAGGGGTGGTGGGAAATGGGTTGCTTGAACTTGGTAAAATGGAGAAGGAGATGGGGATGATGGAGAGTGAAAGGGAAGAGTTGGTGGCCAAAAAAGGTGGCCAAGGGGGCACGGCGCTGTTGGGTGCCACCGTTGCTTGCTGTTGGCTGGAAATGAAGGAAGGAAGGAAAGAAAAATGAAAGAGAGAGAAGAAGAAAGGGGGGTGTTATATAAAAGGGTTTGGAGATATTACAAGTTTGCCATCAACCAATGAGACTTGCGTCTCTTGTAAAAAGAGACCCGCGTCCAATGAAATGAAAATCCGCGTCTAGCAATTGCCCAGACGCGGGATGAAAATCGCGTCTAGGGGAAAACGCGAATGTTGCGTTTAACAGAAAGGACAAAAGTCATAATGACTTGATCAGAATTGATCAGAAGTGCATTAAATGCAGAATGAATGCGAATCTTCGCATTGAAGACCAGATCTGAGTCTGGTGAGACTCGCGTCTGAGCAGAGAGAGAGAAAATAAAAAATATATAAATATAATATCTGGATAAATTTCAGGAGCTGGGAAAACACCGAAAACTCCGAAAAAAGCCAGAAAAATGAAGTAGTTCGGAAAGCTTCCCAAAAATTCTTAAAAATAATAAATATTATTTAAAAAATTTGATGAAATCGGTTTCAGAAATTCAATCTCATTTTCAAAATAAAAATTCTGAAGTCAACCGTCAATACCGGTTTATACCAGGTCGGCGGATTTGATAAAATCTGAAAATTTTCATAAAATGCCAGAAAGGAGAAAATATATTTTAAGAAGAAATATGAAAGTGGAATCCAGAAATTTGATTCCAATTGTAAACTAAAATTTCTGGAATCAACCAGTGATACTGGCGACACCAAATCCAGGGGAATTTTGATAAATTTAGAAAATTCTCAGAAAAAGTATTTAGATAGGAATATGATTTTAAAAAGTTATGGGAAAATTATTTTTTGAATTTCAACTCCGTTTGTAAATTAAAATCCGAGAATCGAGCAGCGGTATTGGTCGACCCGGTTTTGAAGATTTTCAATTTAATTCAGGAAAATTTCAGAAAATCATAGAAAATCTAAAATATTAGAAAATGATATTTGAAAGTAAAATCGGTCAAATCTGAATACCCGAAAGACCAATGAGTAATACATTAGGATCGGGTACCCGGTTCAGACTAGGGCTGATCCGAGTCCAAGAATTCAGATCCATAGCAAAACGATCATATAAAATAATTCATAATACAAAACAAATACTGAAAGCAAATCAAAAAAATACGATCAAAAATACGAATACGCGACTAAGTACGTATTCCGGGAGCGGGGTGTTACAGCGACCGTGGTTGCAGTTTTATTAAAAACCCTAAATAAATATGACTGTGATCATAGTCGCAGTCATATTGATAGCTATGAAGTATCATTTTTAGATGAATTGCGACTATGATCGCAGTGTGTATACAATGTAAAAAATTAGCTCTCTATAAGAACTGCGACCGTGGTCGCAATTCTATTATAATCAGAAATCAATATGACTAAGATCATATTAGCAGTCATATTGAATATCATGAACTAACATTTTAGATGATGTGATCATGGTCGTAATGCGAACACGTAAAGTATTAGTTGTCTCTATAAGGATTGGGACGTGATAACATTCATGAGTAAAAATTTTATAGATTTCATAATCACCAGAGTATACTTACAAATCAAATAGCTTAAACTAAATCTCACACATATTTCAACCATATCACGTTCTTACATAAATACATTTCAATATACCAACGTATGAAAACACTTCATTTGTTGCATAATATCTTCTTCAGCCAATCCACTGTGAAATCCAAATGAAATAAAAGGAATCAAAATAGGCAAAATGAATCAAAAATAATCAACCGCTATAATTAACTAACAAAATCAATATGATGTGCGAAAAATATCAAAATGAAATATTAACCTGCTCTTAAAATCACCATTGCGAAGGATAAGACGATGACATTAAGAAAAATTCAACAAAGTTTGTGATGATTAGTGAAGAAGATCTGGAAAAAAAAAATTTAATCTACAGAAAATAGAACTTATTCGGCCAGATATGAAGGAAGAGCAAAATTGAAAAAGGAAAAATAAGAGTAGTTAGTATACAGAGAATGTTAATTTGAAGTGGACACGTGGCGGATGTCGATTAAGGCTGAAATGAAAATAAGTTTGTAATTGAGGTTTTTCCTAAATAAATTGAAAAAGAGAAGAGTCCAAAGTTAATTTTCTGTTATTGTTTTACTCAAATTTATTCTCTAATTAAGAGAATAAATTTTTTTATTTTAATTCTTCCACGCGTGATTTTTCTCAAACTAAATTTGTGACAAATCCTGTCACAGTAAAAAATCTTAGAAACTTCTCAACTTCGAGGCTGTTTGATGAGACATGAAAGTGAGAAAGTGAGAAAGTAGTATTAGTTTCCTTTGTCACTTGAGAATTGGTTAGTGAGTTTTCTATTGTTTGTATGTTGTTGGAAAGTGTGATTTGAAAAATGTTGTCTTTTCTGGTTTGGATGGTGATGTGAAAGTGAAAGTGGAAAAGTTGACCACAAAATTGACCGTAAAATAATATTAAAATAAAAATTAATTTAGAAAAATAAACATTAGATGTAATTAGAAAGCAAGTGAGATTTACATGATCACAAAATTAACTGTTTTGAGTTACAACTTATTACAAATGAGATTTACATGACTACAAAATTAACTGTAGTACCCTGGAATGAGGAAATGATTGTGTAAAAAGGAAAAGAGAAAAAGAAAAAGATTTTCTCATTTTCTTTTTTCGGTGTTTGGATAGATAGGAAAGTGAGCAATTATACTTCCTCATTTCTTACTTCCACCACTTCCTTGCAACCAAACACGGCCTTCAATGATATAGCTTCTGTTTATCGAGATACTAGCAAGTAGCAATTATCTTGATTTCATGACACGTTGAAGAAAATTCATAGACCTATAAGAGGGCCATCTAAATCATGATATAACACAACTTCCTAAGACGTTTAGAATAATCCAAGAAAATTGTAGCTTGACGACAAATTGGCAGTTGATGTTCAATTGCATCCACGCGTATTCATGAATGACAAGCTGAGACGCAGAAATCACACTCAATTTGGGAAAATTTCCTGAAAGATTCCACATGTTGCCGCGTTCCAACTGAGAAGCAACATGCATGGAAGCAATGACTATTGAGTCAACTCAGAAAGTGTTTGGAAAATCAAAGGAAATTGAGACCAAGAATATTTGCTCAAATCATTGGTCATTTTTAATTTATTTACTATTAATAATATATGTCCTGAATATCCCAGTACATAGAAAGCCGTCTGCAAATGATTAGCAATTATATATTGGAATTTGTTTTCATGCTTAATATACTATTGTCACTATATTATTTTTTCCCTCACAAAATTATATTATTAGCCGGCGACATATAAAAACAGCACAGAGAAAACAAAATAATTAAGTTGTTGCCCAAATCCTGAAGACTATTTCTAAACTGACCGTCACAATTATGGTAGCAGGGAAGTGATCTCGGCATAACATTCAAAACATGAAAATGATAATGTATGATCGGATCATGGAAAAAAATTCAAAAGATATGATTGTAATCTAAAGAGACGGCTTAAAACTCTAACGACTCGATTTTTTTCACGATCCGACCACACATTATCATCTTTATGTTCTAAGATATACAGATATAAAAAAAATCAAATAAATTGAAGTTCGTTTACTCATTGATCTAATCGTTCTATTTGTTCCACTATAAAAAAATCATTAATGTTTGAATCCAAAGAAAATAGAGTAAAAAACTCCAAATCACGTGATTTTTTATATGTGTACATCTTAAAACATAAAGATGATAAACGTGAAAAAATCGAGAGACTGAAGTTTTAAGTCAGCTCTACAATCTTAGTAGACCTACTAAGAACATTTTACCCATATGTATACATATATGGATAGAGTTAGGTACATGAGGAAAGATTTGAGTCTGAATCCTTCCCATCAAACTCAATCTCCTGACATTCAAATACAAGATTCACCCCTTGAAGCTGATGTACATTATTTAAAATAACTAAAATAAAAAATCAATATTTTTGAATACTTTTTACCCATCCATCAAGTAGGCGCAAAATGGATGGCCAAAATAGCATTTTACTTAAGTTTATGACTTTACACATATAATTTCGATCTTGACTATTTGATCACGATCTAAACATTAAAAACCCCCACAAGCTAATTTTTGTTAGATTCAAATATTACACACCGTTAAATTAGCCAACTTACTATTTTGGCTGTGTTCATTTTGCGTTTTACTGATAAAATGGGCAAAAGTATTCAAAACACTGATTTTTAATTTTAGTTATTTTAAATAATTAGATCAAATTCAAAGGAGTGGATCTTGTATTTGAATGTCGTGAGATTGAATCTGAGTGGGAAAGACTCAGGCTCGAATACTTCTGCATGTACCCAAGTCATCCCTATATATATACACATATATAGAGAGGTATCTGTACCTCAGCCGTCAGCTGAGAAAAATCTCTCAGCTGGCACTGTGACTTGGTCGCAGTCCTAAAAAATTTCAGATATTCTCAGTTTAATTAGGACTGCGATCGTGATAGCAGTCCTCACAAAAAACACTGCGACTATAGTAGCAGTCCTCACAAAAAATATGCGACCTGGTCGCAGTCCTCACAAAAACTGCGACCATGGTAACGCTGCGCCCAGAATTTATGGCTGAGATTTAGCCACGTCGCCGCCAGCTGAGAGAGTCTCTCAACTGGCAATTAAGATACATTTTTCTCATACATACCACACATACACAGAGATAGACTAGGATCCTTCAGGAAGGAACTCAAATACAAATCTACGACATTCAAAAATAAGATCCACTCCGTTGAAGTTGATCTATATTATTTAAAGTATCTCTAACAAAAAATCATGTATTTTTAATACTTTTACCCATCCATTGTAACGCCCGACCCCACCGGGTACGGAAAACGCTACTGCAAAATATACGCAGAGTAAAATACCCGTACGCATATACGCTAAGCATATCAGTACAGTCAAGAATCAGAGTACGAAAGCATACTAGTAATATACATTCCAACTTATGGTCCAAGTACATTATTATCACAATACATGATCCAATATTACAAAAATATTACATCGACATGGGATACAAAATATGATTTACATGAGATTTACACGAGCCAAAAGTGGTAGATGCTCTTGAGCAGAAGAGCAGCAATCGAGAAAGTCAAATAAGGAAGATGGGTCTTAGAGAACCATCTGATGCGTCTTCAATCTTTTGCCAGGTTCCGATCTTGAAACTTACTATGCTTCTGTTGTGTACTCCGATCAGTAACAGGATCTCAGCAATGTCTAAGCTCCGGGATTTGGACATGCAAATCAGAGTTGTCAGAATGCAACCAAATAAGTACATAAAAGCCAAGTGGCATGCTCAGCGAGCACACATGTACAAGAATATCAGGGGATCGTGTATTCAAACAAACATGCAGCACAGAGTAACAGTAAATGTAAATAGAATATATTTATCTAAGCATGTATGAACTGTATATGTCATATGAAAAATGTAAATAGAGACAAAATCAATTGGATAAACTCAATCTCCGGATCCATGAGATTAGTACGTCGAGGGGAAATCCAATAAGAAAACCCTCATCTATATATCACGTACCTCACTCACCATCAATGAGCACATACAACTAGTGTTGCTGAGAGTTGGTATATCAGTAGTGTTGTCATGTCATATCTGTGGAATCATGATCAATACTGGAGTAAAGTCAATCATATGTTTATTATTATTATTATTAAGACTCGTCCTACTCGGATTTCTAGGTATGTGCCCCATCGTCCTAATTCACATATATCCACGTCAGAGTAAAGCGAGGTTGGTTATTAGAAACTAATTGGGCAGTCAACGAACTATGTTTATAATGGGCCCCGTGCATACCCAAGACAACGGCCTCAGGAGTATCTGGATCTGGCCCCCAGAATCGGCCGCTAAGCCGAAGGGTCTTATTTGTATGCCCTTAAAATAGGAATAGAATCAGGATAGGGGTGCCAATACACCCTACCCGGTCCCATGTGGCCTCAGGTGGATCGGAACAGAAGTTACACAAACCGCTATAAACACGTACACATATTGAAAGCCATCAGTTTCCCCCACCCTGATGTAAGTTGTATCTTTATTATATATGTTCAGGATTATTTCCAATTGGGCTTCATAATACTGATTTACGGGAAAAATAGTAACATGGAAAATTAGGATTCTAGAGGTGGCCCCCATGGATATTTTATCCCACGTGGCACTTAGTTCTATACACCATATGTATCAGTAAGAGTAGATCAGTATATCCTTATCCAATGATTCAGTAATACAGTATTCAATAGTCAAGAGTTCAGTATATCCCTGTAAAAGCAATATTATGAATCTTGTATTTAATCAGTTCAGAATTCACGGTACCGAATCAGGAGTGAATCAAGAATATTTGTCTTGAGTCAGGAATCATGGTATCAAGTGTTAATACCAAGTCTGATTTACAGTCATATGTAAAGGATAGTGTCCAGTAAAGTCAGTAGTGTATTAGTATTTAATGTCAGTATCAGTAGTCAGTTATAATGCAGTATCAAGAATATCAGTTGTCAGACAAATTGTAAGCATCTAATGTATTTTAGGAATATTTCATTGCAGGTATTTCAAACTCTTCACAACTATAAATATATGATAAAGCAATGTTACACCTAAGCGCACAAACAAGCGATGCAAGTAGTGCTGGAGGTGCAAACAACGAACAATGTTTAATCACTAAAGCACTCGGCGAAGTTACAGGAACGACTCAGCTTAGACTGTGCGCGAGAAATCTGGCAGAGTTTCGCTTAAGCGAGTCTAGTGATAAAGCGTTGAGCTCTCAGTATACCAACCAGACGAAGCGGAGAGACCACGAACAATCTAAGCACACCCCCTTTCAGGGAGTGGCATAAGAGAGACCATAGGTCTAATAGGGCCAACTCAAATGATGTTAGTACACAAAAGCAAATATATAAATAACAATCAACGGCGCTAGGCGCCAAAAGAGAAACTGTAAGTTCTAAGCACACTCCCTTTCGGGAAAGTGGGCATAAGAGAGACCAGAAGGTCTAATAGGGCCAGAAGGCTAAGTAGGTACCTACAAAAGATATTAGTACCAAAATATACAAAATACAGATAAACACTATAATTCTAGAAAAATACAAAAAAATTTAAAAATGCATATATAATTTCTAAATACACAGAAAATTCCTAAAAATATACAGTTAAATTCTAAAATACAGGAAAAATCCTAATAATACCTAGATAATTTCTAAAAATTAAAGGAAATTCCTAGAAATCCAGGGACATTTATACAAGTCTAATCACCACAATTATCACCAATAATGCCATAACATTTATATAAATTTTCTACAGCTATTTTTATAAGGGAAAGGTACTCGCCTAAATCGGGGAAATCCCGATACCACGTGCACGTGTGAATGTGTAGGAAGGGTGTGCATGTGTGTGTGTGTGTGTGTGAAGCCCAGGTAGGCTGGACATGAGTTATAGAGGGAGAGGGAGAGAGAAAGTAGAGGGACAGAGAGAGAGTAGAGAAAGAAAATAAGATTTTAGGTTTTTGGAGAAGAGAGAAAGGGATTTTGGAGATGTGATTGGTGGTATAAGGTAGTGGAGAGGGAGGTGAGGGGGATGAGTGCTGGAGGCCTGGTGTGGGGAAAGAGAGGGAGAAATCTAGAGAGAGAAAGCAAAAGGAGGAGAGAGAAAAGTATTATTTTTAGGGTTTTAGAGAGAGAAAGAGAGTTTGGGGTTTTGGATGGTAGAGTATGGTGGAGGAGAGGGTGGTGAGTGGTGGTGGAGCTGCTGGCCTGATGTAAGAGGCGGAGGTAGAAAGAAAAGTAGAGAGAGTAGAAAGAGGAGAGAGAAAGTAGGGTTTTGATCATTTTTAAAGAGAAAGAGATGGGAAGAGAGAGGAGGTGCGGCAGAGCCTTGAGAGATGGGGAGGAGGTTGTGGTGGTGGTGATGGCGGTGGTAGGATTTTTAGACAGAGAACAAGTGAATTTTGGTATTTTTAGGAAAGAGAGGAGAAAAGAAAATGGAGGAGAGAGAGGAAGGTGGCCGGCCAACTTTTGGGAGATGAGGACGAGAGAGTTTAAGAGGGGAAATGGCTTACATGGGAAGCCATGCCATTTGGCTTCATGAAGAAGAAAGAAAAAGGAAGAAGGTTCTATAAAAATGGAGAAAAAAAAGAAAAAGAAAAGGAAAAAGAAAAGGAGAGAAAAATGGAAATGTAAATATAAAATTTTTGGGAGGCAATATGCAAATGTCTCAAAATAAAATAATATAAAAATGAAGAAAAATGGAAAAGAAATGAATTTAGAGAAGAAAGAAAATAAAATAAAATGAGAGAGAAAATATTTAATTAAATAATAATTAAAAAGAAAAAGTTTTGAAATTTCTAGGGTAGATTCAACACCTTATTCCAAGTCTCGTGTAAAAATTTAAGCTCAAACGGAAGGAAATACATATATTAAATGATGCGTGTATGATCAAAACGTCGAAAACTGTAAAAGGATACATATTCTAGAATTAGGGTATTGCACATTAAGTGACGCAAAATGGACGGCCAAAAGTAGCATATTACTTATATCTACATTTTTAAACATACAAATTCTTGATCCGATCATTCATTGTGATCTAAAAACTTAAAAACCTTCACATACAAATTTTTATTAGATTTCAAATATTTTACACTGTTAAGCTAACCGCTATTTAGGCCGTTCGCTTTTTTCTTACTTGACGCATGAAAAAAAAAAGTATCTAAAATACTTGATTTTTGATTTACAGATACTTGAAATAATGTAGATCAACTTCAACAGATACATATAAAGAGATGGGACTTGTGTCATTTGGAAGGATTCGAGGTCGAATCCTTCCCACTTAAATGCAATCATATGTCATCCGGATGCAATATCTATTCCTTTGAAGTTGATCTACATTATTTCAAGTAAGTAAAAATAAAATCATGTATTTTCAATATTTTTTCCCATCCATAAAGTAGGCGCAAAATAGACGGTCGAAAATAGCATATTTCTTAGATATACATCTTTAGACTCACAAATTCTCGATCCGATCATTTTACATTAATTTAAACACTTAAACACCCTCACATACCAATTTTTGCTAGAATTCAAATATTCTATATCGTTAAACTAACTAACTCACTATTTCGGTCGTCCATTTTTCACTTACTTGATGGATGGGAAAAAAAGTAATCAAAATACATGATTTTTTATTTTTAGTTACTTGAAATAATGTAAGACATCTTCAACGGAGAGGATCTTACATTCAGATGTCGTAGGGTTCTATTTGAGTGGGAAAGATTCGACCTTGAATCCTTTCGCAATGACACAAGTCTCTCTCTCTCTCTCTACACACACACACACACACACACACACACACACACACACATATATAGAGAGAGAGATGTGTGTTCTTCCAAAAGGATTTGAGGCCGAATCCCTCCCACTCAAATACCAACATCTGACATTTGAATACAAGATCCACTCCGCTGAAGTTGATTTATATTATTTCAAGTATTTATAAATCAAAAATTAAGTGTTTTGAAAACTTTTACTCATGCATCAAGTAAGAAAAATAGACGGCCTAAATAGTGAGTTTGTTAGTTTAATGGTGTAGAATATTTGAAACCAGATAAAAATAGTTCATACGGGTTTTTAAATGTTTAGATCATAATGAAAGAGCCGGATCGAGAATTGTATGTCTAAAGACGTAGATCTAACCAACACACTACTTTCGGCCATCCATTTTGCACCGCTTGATGGATGGGCAAAAAGTATTCAAAACACTTAATTTTTATTATAAATACTTGAAATAATATAAATCAACTTTAACAAAGTGGATCTTGTGTTTGAATGTCG